>PVKS010001736.1:0-56697 GCA_004027875.1 Aplodontia rufa
AGAGGAAGAGAAAGACGGAATCAATTTTATTTAGTTTTTCATGTGGCCTTCATTGCTCAGGCATTTTGTTGTGTACGTGGTGCTGGGGTTTGAACTTGCATCCTCACACATGGCAAGCAAGTCCCTTAACCACCGAGTCACCACTCCAGCCCCCCTTCAATCTCTTTATGCTGACTCCCTCAAATTTTAGACTGAGCACAGTGATGAATGACTATTAGCAGGAGGCTGAGGCAGGAGCATTGTGAGTTCAATGCCAGCCTGGCAAAATTAGCAACACCCTGTCTCTAATTAAAAAATAAATAAAGAGTAAAAGATGCTCAGTGGTAGAAGAGTGCCCCTGAATTAAATCCCTAATACTGCAAAAAGAAAAAGTACACACTTGTCTGTCTCACCAAAGTGTTCTTGCCATGTAGATTAGGGTTGGTGGAAGCACTGACCCTCTTCTCGGTTCCTTCCATTGTTACTCATGTACCATCATCTTGCTCATTCTCCTCACCATGTTTCAATTAGTTTGTCATTGTAAAATAGTGGTTCTCAAAGATTTTGGTCTCAGGACCCAATTACACTCTTAAAAATTACTGAGAATCAGAATAAGCGTTTATTTATGTGTAAATATTTGTGGATATTTACCTTTGTTAGAAATTAAAACGGGCTGCAGCGGAGGCTCATTGGTTTGGGTGCTTGGCTGTCGTGCTCCAGGACCTGGATTCAAACCCCAGCACCACATATACAACTAAGTGTCAGAGAAGCAGGGACCAGATAAAAAATAAATGAAATTGATTCTCTCTCTCCCAAAAAAGAAAGAAAGAAAAGAAATTAAAACATGTACCTATTTGTTTAAAAATAACAATAGGGGCTGGAGTGGTGGCTCAGTGGTTATGACACTTGCCTGGCATGCACAAGGATGTGAGTTCAAACTCCAGCACCATATACACAATGAAGTGTTGAATCAAAGAAAGTCATGTGAAAACTAAATAAAATTGATTCTCTCTCCTTCTCTCATTGTTCCTCTTTCTCTTTAAAAAAAAAGAAAAGGAAAAAAAGTGTTGGTAGGGGCAGTGGCACATTCCTGTAATTCTAGCTACTCAGGAGCTGATACAGGAGGCTTGCAAGTGTGAGGCCAGCCTATGCAACCTTGTGAGACCCTATCAAAAAAAAAAAAAAAAAGAGCATAGGGGTTAGAGAGGTAGTGCACTAGTAGAGCACCTTTGGTTTCAATACCCAGAGCCACAATAAATAAATAGATAAATTTCATGAAAAGTTACCACATTTTCCCAAACCCCCCCCCAAAAAAAAGAGAAGAGTGGTATTGTACATTTTTGCAAATCTCTTTGATGTCTCGTTCAATAGAAGGCAGCTGGGCTAACTGTTCCTGTATTCAAAATATTGCAGTATCTTATTTTGGCTGAAGTATTTGAAGAAAATCTGGTCTCACAGACATGCATAGTTGGAAAAGCAAAGAGTAGTTTAATATCCTTTTCAGATAATTATGGATACGCTTCTAAGTGATTGATTTTTTTTTTTCTTAGAGAAGGACAGAGAGAGAGAGAGAGAGAATCAATTTTATTTAGTTTTTTATTTAGTTTTCAGTTTTATTTAGTTTTTATTTAGGCTTTCATTGTTGTAGTACTTCATGGTGTATGTGGTGCTAGGGTTCAAAGCCACGTCCTCATGCATGCCAGGCAAATTCTGTAACTGCTGAGCCACCACTCCAGCCCCTAAGTGATTGATTTTGAAAGATTAGTTGCAATGTGATATCTGAAACTTAAAATGAGCTTTTCATTCTCCTTTACGTGAAATCTGTTTGTCAGTTTTGCACCCTGAATGAAACTAACTGTGTATGATTTTGTAAATATCATTCATTGGTTGTTCAGGGTATATTAACTTAGTTAATATTGGTCTTCTAATACTGCCACATTTTATTATACAGTATGTAAATTACTGTGTTGTGATTCCCAAGACTACCTCCAGACTCAATTATAATCTAGAAGGACTCAGTATTTGCTTGTATTCATGGCTAGGATTTATTACAGTGAAAGGATCTGGAGCAAAATCAGCAAAGGGAAAAGAGAGGCACATGGGGAGAAGTGTGGAGGAAACAAGCACAAGCTTCCAGCAGCCCCCCCCAGTGGAGTACCAAGGATGCACGAACGTCCTCCAGCATCCGGTAGTGATAACTGATGTGGACGTGAAGCATTGTCCATCAGGGATGCGCACCAAGACTCAGAGCCCAAGATTTTTACTGGGGGCTGGTCATGTAGGCACTCTCTGCCTAGCATATACAAAAGTTCCAGGCTCCTGGAAGGAAAGCAGACATTGTGCAAACAGTCTAGGCTCAGTAATCCATCTTTACCAAGTCAAGAACTGTGGGAACACTCAAAATGCAATTTCCAAAACTCCAGCCAGGAGCCAACTTTACAAGCAAGCCTTTCTAAGAAGATCAGCTCTAGGCCTACTACATTAAGCCTTTTCTGTACAGGTACTATCATCCTAGATCTCTCAGAAGAGTCATTTAAATATTAGGAGGCTCTCAAGCTCATTGTAGTGGAAACATAAAATTATAAAATATAATTTTCTGAATTTAAAACTTTCACCTTAAAATTTGAAATGTATTGGCAACAAATATTGTCATTGTTTTCCTTAAAGTGATGAACTCACTTTATTCATTTCTTTAAATAGCTCTATTGAGATATAATTTCTATACCGTGCAACTTGCCCTTTGAAGTACATGCCTTGCCAGACACAGTGGCACATGCCTCTAATCCCAGCAACTCAGGAGGCTGAGATAGGAAGATTGCAAGTTCAAGGCCAGCTTCAGAAACTTAGCAAGACCCTGTCTCAAAATGAAAAGGAATGAAGATGTAGTTCAGTGGTACAGTGGTTCAATCCCCAGTACTAAAACCCAGGGATACTGTACCACTGAGCTACACACACACACACACAGAGCACTGGTTCTTGGAATCTTCTCTTCCAGATAGGAGCTGTCAGTACCATGGGGAACTTTAGAACATTTTCATCACCTCAAAAAGAAACCCATAGACTTTCAGCCCTTTTCCCTTTATCTCCTATCTTTCTCTTTCTCTCTCAGTGAGGATCCAACTGGTCCAACTGCATTCATTGTTCTACATGTGGGTATCCAGTTTTCCCAACACCACTTGTTGAAAAGATGGTCCATCTTTTCCCCATCAAATGGTCTGGGTACCCTTGTCAAAATTGCTTGATCTGAAACACAAAGTTCTATTCCTAGACTTTTTTTTTAACAACCAAGATT
This sequence comes from Aplodontia rufa, assembly GCA_004027875.1. NCBI lineage: Eukaryota > Metazoa > Chordata > Mammalia > Rodentia > Aplodontiidae > Aplodontia > Aplodontia rufa. Next base: position 3,272 of record PVKS010001736.1, read on the forward strand.
TTATTTTTCATTATAGTTTTAAATATTGAAGGGATTTGTTGTTACACTTCCATGCATGCACATATCATATATCTCCCCTCTCCACCCCCCTCATCCCCCCAACTCCTAGTCTGCAAGGTTGCCCCCAATTCTATTGGTGATCTGTGTTTGATGAGTCTATTGTCTAAACTTACTGTTCTCTCATTCTTTCCTTCCACATGGGGGAGAAAACATTCTGCCCTTGAGATTCTGGGTTTGGCTAATTTCACTCAGCATCTCCATCCATTTCCAGCAAAGGCCATGATTTCATTTTTTTAAAATAGCTGAGTAGAATTCCATGGTGTGTGTGTGTATGTGTATCTGTATCACAGTTTCTTGATCCATTTATCCAGTGATGGGCATCTGGGTTGATTCCATAATTTAACTATTGTGAATTGTGCTGCTATAAACATTGATGAAGCTGTATCACTATAGTATGCCAAATTTATATCTTCTGGGAAAATACCCAGAAATGGGGTAGCTGCATCATATGATCGTTCCATCCTTTTTTTTTTTTTTTAAGAAAGAGGAACAGTAAGAGAGAGAGAGAAAGAATCATTTTTTATTTAGTTTTTCATGTGGCTTTCATTGCTCCAAGACATCATTGTGTACATGGTGCTGGAGTTCGAATCTGCATACTTGTGCATGCTAGGCAAGCACCGTAACTGCTGAGCCACCACTCCAGCCTCCCATCCCTAATTTTTGAGGACTCTCCATACTGCTTTTCAGAGTGGTTATACTAGTTTACAGTTCCACCAATAGTGTGTAAGGGCTCTTTTTCTCCACACCCTCTCCATTATTTGTTGTTGTAGTATTCTTGATCTTTGCCATTCAGACTGGTGTGAGAAGAAATCTTATTGAAGTTTGATTTGCATTTCCCTGATTGCTAGAGATGTTGACCTTTTTTTATATATATAGTTATTGACCTTTTGCATTTCTTCTGTTGAGAAGTTTCTGTTTAGCTCTATTGCCCATTTATTAATTGGGTTATTTGTGTGTTTGGTATTTAGCTTTTTGAGTTCTTTGTATATTCTAGATATTAGGCATAACTGACCATGATTTCTCCCATTCTGTAGGCTTTCTCTTCACATTCTTAATTGATTCTTTAGCTGCACAGAAGCTTTTTAGCTTAATAGCATCTCACTTACTGATTCTTGATTTTAATTCTTGCACTATGGGGATCTTGTTAAGGAAGTCAGTGCCAGCTTCTATATAGTGGACAGTTGACCCTATTTTTTGCTTCTAACAGTTAGAACGTATCTGGTTTAATTCCTATCTCTTTTATCCATTTTGATTTGAGTTTTGTACAGGGTGAGAGATATGGATCCAATTTCATTTTTCTGCATATGACTGTCCACTTTTCCCAGCACCATTTGTTGAAAAGGCTATCTTTTCTCCAAGTTATATTTTTGTCACCTTCATCAAATATCAGATGGCTCTAAAGCTGTGGTTTGTCTCTACCTTCTATTGTATTCCATTGATCTTCATGTGTATTTTGACTCCAGTACTATGCTGTTTTTGTAACAGCTATGTAATAGTAGTTTCAGATTGGGTATTGTGATGCCTCCTGCTTCACTTTTTTTGCTGAAGTATTGCTTTGGCTATTCTGGGTCTCTTATTCTTCCAAATGAATCTAAGAATTGATTTTTCCTATATCTGTGAAGAATGGCATTGGTGTCTTAATGGGGATTGCATTGTATGCATCTATATGGCGCTTTTGGCGGAATGGCCATTTTGACTATATTAATTCTGCCTATCCAAGTACATATGATCTAGACTCTTGATTCTAGTCCAACTAGCTGCATGTTTGTCCTTGTGCCAGTACCCACTGTCTTGATTACCATTGCTACTTTGTGGTCAGTGTTGGCATCAGGGAGTGTGGGTTCTACTTTTTCAAGGTTGCTTTGGCTATTATTAGTCCCTTTCAATTCCACGTGAGTTTTAGAATTAGCTTGTCTATTTCCTCAAAGAAGTCAGCTGAAATTCTGATAGGGATTGTGTTGGCTATACAAGTAATATTGAAGAGTTTTGCCATCCTAGCAATAGCTGTTCTCTGATCCATGAGCATGAGATGTTTTTCCATTTATCTAGATCATCTTTAATTTCTTTTTACAATGTTTTATAGTTTTTCACAATGTAAGGTTTATACTTTTTTTCCCCCGCAGGGCTGAGGACCAGACTCGGGGCCTTGTGCATGCTAGGCAAGCACTCTGCCACTGAGCTAAATCCCCAATCCCTAAGGTTTATACTTTTAATCAAGTATTTGATTCTTTTGGATGCTGTTGTAAATGAAATTATTTTCTTAATTTCATTTTTAGGTTGCTCTTTGGAGGTTTATAGACATATAACATTTTTGAATATTGATATTTTTTCTTCAACCTTATCAAACTCAGTTATTAGTTCTGACAGATTGATGGTGAGGTTTTCTTTTTGCTTTCTTTTTTGAATTAAAAAAAATTTTAAGACAGAGACAGTCAATTTTTCTTAATTTTTTCTTCTGGTTTTTATTTTTCTAACACTTAGCTAAGTGTATGGGTCCTCACGCATGCCAGGCAAGCACTGTACCACTGATCCTGTGCTCCAGCCCAATATGGTAGAGTTTTCTATATACTAGATAATGTCACTTGCAAATAAAGAAAGTTTTACTGCTTCCTTTCCAATATGGATGCTATTTCATTGTCTCCTTTCTTCTCCTTTGCTTTTTTTGTCTTATCTTTGTTTTCTTTTGGTTTTTGGCTGATTACCCTAACTAGATCCTCCAATACAATGCTGAAAAAAGTGATAAGAGCTCATATGTTTGTCTTTGTCTTATTCCTGAATTTTATTAAAAAGGTGTAAATTTTTGGTGTTTCATCTTTTTTTTTTTTTTTTTAAGAGAGGAACAGTGAGAAAGAGGGAATCTATTCAGTTTTTCATGTGGCTTTCGTTGCTTCCACACTTCATTGTGTACATGGTGCTGGGGTTCGAACCTGTGTCCTTGTGCATGGGAGGCAAGCACTGTAACCACTGAGCCACTGCTTCAGCCCTGTGTTTCATCATTTTGATGTTAACTGAATTTTCATAACTGCCTTTTCTCATGTCTAGTTGATAGAGTGTTTTTTATGATGCCAGTGTTTTCACAACTTTGATTCATGTTAAGAGACAAGTAATTTGGACTGGGAATATAGCTCAGTGGTAGAGCGCTTGCTTAGCATGCCCAAAACCCTGGATTCTATCCCAGTACTGCAAAAGAAACCAATAATTTTACCCACCATTGTTTTTGCATCATCAGTACAAAACTGACAAAATGAAAAGGCAAGTAATGTAATATTAGTATGAGAAGGGGTTTGATTTCATTGCTCCCCTGTCCCCCAAAAATGGTCTCAGAGACCTCTAGGAAACTGAACCATATTTTGAGAATCACTTTTATAATGGGGTTAAACCCAAAATGGAGTGTGATATTCCAGGAGTGTATCAAATTGAACAGAGCCTTTGACTCTTTTGCTTTCAGCAATATAGTCCTATTAATAAAACCTAAAATCAGAACAGCTTTTTGGGCAGCTATTTAACAGAACTAATCTATTCAGATTATAGTAAATTTGCAATTTTGTTGTTGTGGGGGATACTGGGAATTAATGAACTAGGAGGCATTTTACCACATGATCTACATCTTCAGCCCATTTTATTTTTCATTTGTGACAGTGTCTCTAAATTGCTTAGGTCTTTGCTAAGTTGCTGAGGCTGGCCTCAAACTTGTGATCCTCATGCTTCAGCCTCCTGAGTCGCTGGGATTACATGCGTGCACCATCGTGCCTTTTTCTTCTTCCTTTTTTTTGTTTTTTAAGAGAGGGGGACAGAGAGACAGAGAAAGGGAGAAACAACTTTATTTAGTTTTTCACATGGCCTTAGTTGCTCCAACACTTAGTTGTGTACGTGGTGCTGGGGTTTGAACCCGGGTCCTCGTTCTTGCCAGGCAAGTGCTGAAACCAACGAGCCACCGCTCCAGCCTCTTCTTCCTTTTCACAAAACTGATATTCAGTGGTTGGTTGGTTTCCTCTCTTATTTACATAGATTTGCATTTTATTTTTTATTCTTCAACTCTGTGTGTTACTTTATGTCCATTCCTATTCATTTCATTTGTTTCTGGTTGTTTTTCTGTTGATTCTTTGGATCCTGATTCTGGTAATGAGTATTAATTCAGTCCTTCCCAGCACTGTGTCTTTGATGTTATGAGCATACCATCTAAGACAGTTATGAACATCTCAAACAAGAGCCCTGTGGATCTACTGTGTGGTTCATGGAACAGTTCTGAGCCACAAGTTCTTTGTTCCCCTAGCCCTTTTAATTTTTTAGACAGTATCTTACAAAGTTGCTGAGGCTACCTTGAATTTTTGAGCCTCTTGTTTAAGCTTCTCAAGTGGATGGGATTACAGATGTGTATAACCTTGCCCCAGCGTTTAGAAATTTAATAGCAGTTTGATATTTCCACAGACATTCATGCTTGAAGTCAATGTGTTTGTAACTTCAGAAATTAAAAAAATGAATGATTTATACCTTCCCATGGTTCTTCTCAAGCTTGAGAAGCACTGCACTGCGCCAGCATTTTTTAACTTTTTTTTTTTTTTTTTTTTTTGTGCATATGGCTAAAGAGTTTACAATAAATAGTTTAGAAGCTGGGGTAGGAGGACCGTATTGTCTGAGACAGCCTGAGCAACTTAATAAGACCCTGTCTCAAGATAAAAAGAACTGGGAATGTAGCTCAGTGGTAGAGTGCACCTGGGTTCAAGCTCCAGTATCACTTTAAAAAAAAAAAAAACTTTTGCATTTCTACCTGGTATATACATATGTAATAAGACATACAGCAGAAAAAATGTCATGAAGCATATTTACCATTGCTGTGGCACTACAGTTGATGAACTAGCAAATTCTAATAATTTAGGTAGGGCTTTTTGTTTATATGGGTTATTTGTATATTTGTTTTTTGGTGCTAGGAATGGAACCCAGGTCTCTTGTGTGCTTTCTACCACTGAGTAGCCCCTGAATATATTTTTCATATTTCGTACACTTATATTTTTTTTTCTCAAAAGGTAATTTTGCTGTTTTTTTTTAAAAATACTTCCTTGTGAACTATTGCCTATGTTATAAGGAAAAGATCATCATCGTTCTGTGTCAGTTTACAGTAAATTTACTTTATAAAATAGATACCTAAAAGAGCTGGAACTGTGGCTCAGCAGGTTTGGCACTTGCCTGGCATGTGTGAGGAGGACATGGGTTAAAACTTAGCACTGCGTACACAATCGGAGCAGCTAAAGCCACATGAAAAACTAAATACATGAAAACTAAATAAAATTGAAATTCTCTCTCTCACTGTCCCTCTTTCTTTTTTTTTTAAAGATATTTAAAATGTTACCCATAGAATATTTTTGAGTTTGAAATGTTGTTTAGACGGTAAAGTTAAATACTAGACATGATTTTTTTTTTTTTTTAAAGGAGAGAGGGACAGTGAGAAAGAGAATCAATTTTATTTAGTTTTTCATGTGGCTTTCGTTGCTCCAACACGCTGTTGTGTACGTGGTGCTGGGCTTTGAACCCACGCCCTCACACCTACTAGGCAAGAGCGGTAACTGCTGAGCTACCACTCCAGCCCCACACTTGAATTATTTTATAGCATTTTTTTTTCCTTTGGGGAAGCTAGGAATCAAAACTAGAACCTTGCTTGCTAGGCAAGTACACTGCCACTGAGTCATACCCTAACCCAAGGATTGATTTTATTTTTATTTTTATTTTTTTTTTAATTTTTAAGAGAGGGATTGTGAGAGAGAGAATCAGTTTTGTTTAGTTTTTCATTTGGCTTTTGTTGTGCTGACACTTCTTTGTGTTTGTGGTGCTGGGGTTCAAACCTGCATCCTCGCACATGCCAGGCAAGCACCATAACTGCTGAGCCATTGCTTCAGCCCCTATTTTTATTTGTTTTAAAGAGGGGAAATCAATCTTGGGTTGTTTTTTTTTTTTTTTTTCACTTGGCCTTTGTTTCTCCTACACTTTGTCGTGTATGTGGTGCTAGGGTTTGAACCTAGGTCCTTGTGCATGCCCAGCAAGCGCTCCAACCCTGAGCCACCACTCTGGCCCCAGAATTTTATTTTTAATAAAGATTAACTCATTAGTTTTGCTTTTTGTTGTTGGTCTGTTTAAAATTCTTTCTGGGGCTGGACCTTGTGGCACACGTCTGTAATGCCAACATCTCAGGAAGCTGAGGCAGGAGGATCTCAAGTTCAAATCCCCCCTCAGGGGGCTGGAGCAATGGCTCAGTGGTTAGAGCTTTTGCCTAGCATGGGCGAGGCCTCTGGTTCTAACCACAGTATCATCACATACACATCTAAATATCAAAGGAACAAAGACCAGATGAAAAAATAAATAAAATTGATATTCTCCCCCCCATCCATATCTCTCAAAAAAAAAAAAAAAGCCAACTTCAATATCTTTGCAAGGCCTGAACAACTTAGTGAGACCCTGTCTCAAAATAAAAAATAAAGAGGGCTAGGGATGTGACTCAGTGGTTAAATGTCCCTTGGTTCAAAGCCCAGTCAAAATAAATAAATAGATAAATAAATAATTATTTCTGGTGTTTGGTAAAAATCTTAATAAGGTTCTGACTGGAGCTGGAGCGGTGGCTAGGCGGTTATGAGCTTGCCCGGCATGCACAAGTATGCGGGTTTGAGCAATGAAAGACATGTGAAAAACTCAACAAAAATTGATTCTCTCTGTTTATCTCTCTCACTGTCCTTCTCTCTTTTAAAAAAAAAAAAAGTTCATTAGCCCTTAAAAAAATAAATAAATAAGGTTCTGATCATAATAAAATACCATACTTATTTAGAATTGCTACTATTGAAGAAAACAAAGTCACATATGTTGACAAGGATGTTGAGAAACTGAAACCTGTGTGGCTGTTGTAAAGTGAAATGCTGCAGCCATTGTGAAAAACACTGTGGCGGTTCCTAAAAAAAAAACATGGGTTGGAGCAGGGGCTCAGCAGTTACAACGGTTGCCTGGCATGTGCAAGGGTGCGGGTTCAAACCCCAGCACTTTGTACACAAGTAACTAAAGCCACATGAAAAACTAAATAAAATTGGTTCTTTCTCTCTCACTGTCCCTTTCTCTTTTAAAAACAAACAGAATTGCCATATCTAGCAGTTCTGTGTTTGTAAACAGAAGAACTGAAAACAGGGTCTCAAGAAAGATATTTGTGCAATGGTATGCATAGCAGCCTTATTCACAATAGCCCAAAGGCAAAGTCAACCCAAGTATCTATAGGTGGATGAATGGAGAAACAGAATGTGCTGTGTACATACAGTGGGATATCATGGCTTTTGAAAGGGAGGAAAACGTACCACTTGCTACAATGTGGATGAACAATGAGGATGTTAAAGACAAATACTACATGATTGTGAGGTATCTAAGTTGTATTCACACAGTCAAAAATAATGGTTTCTGGGGGCGAAGGGATAGGGAATTTTTGTTTAATGAGTATAGAGTTTCATTTCTTCAAGATGAGAAAAGTTCCAGAGATGGGTTGCAACAATAGTGTGAATGTATTTGGCACAACTAAACTGTATACTTACAAATGGTTAAGATGTGGGCTAAGGACATGGCTCACTGACAGAGTGCTTGCCTAGCATGTGTGAGGCTCTGGGTTCAGTCCCTAGCACCACCAAAAGAAAAAAAGATTAAGATGTTAAATTTTATATTACATGTATTTTACCTTAGTTTTTTTTAATGGTTTTTGAACATGGATAACAGTTGCATAGAAAAGTAATATGTTAATTGTTTCAAGTAATAAATTATCAACTTGTATTTTACAGTTCTGCATTTTCCAGTTGGTGAGCACTGAGAACAGCCGCTATAGTCTAGATCACATTTCCTCACTATTCACTTCTCAGGTAGGTTAATTCATCCTTTGCATATCTCACCAGTATAACAAAGTATTTGCTGTAGCCAGGCAAGGTGGTGTACACCTGTTGTCCCAGCTGATTGGAAGGCTGAGGCTACAGGATCGCTTAAGCCCAGGAGTTTAAAACCAGTTTGGCTGACATAGAAAGACCTCATGTCAAAAAATTTTTTAAAAATGAGAAAGTGCCAGGCACAGTGTTACACACCTGTAATCTCAGCAACTCAGGATTCAAAACCAGCCTCAGTAACTTAGTGAGGCTCTAAGGAACTTAATGAGACCCTGTCTCAATAAAAAATAAAAAGGGCTGAGGATGTGGCTCCGTGGTTAAATGCCCCTGGGTTCACTCACTGGTACCAAAAATAAAAATAAAAGAGAAGTATTTGCTAACCCTACTGTGTGTCAATGGAATTGTAGTCTTAAAGTGGAGAATGTTAACGATGTATAAGAAAAAAAGTTTGATTCGGGTTTATGAAGTTCATGTGGTAGGGCACCATGTTTCATTTTTATGCATTTGTCTCTCATTAAATTACAAAATTAAGTTTATCATGAACAACTGCCTTTTCTTTCTTATTTCCTATTTTCCCTTTTTCTTTCTAGGAGACACTGGTTGACTTTGCCTTAACCTCCACGGATATCTGGGCCCTGTGGCATGATGTAGAGAACCAAACAATTGTGAAATACATCAACTTTGAACAGTACGCGTCACCTAACTCTGCCAGCCTCTCTCACCCCAAGTACTTTCATGCTAAGACAAGAGAACAGTCTATATGGAACCAAGTCGAAGGTTTTCATTTGAAGGATTCTGACCTGCATTTGCCCATTGTTCTCATTTTCTGAAATACCTTCTTTTGCATTTTGTGTTATTTTATGTTTGTTGCCTTTTGGCTTTAGGACAAAATAAGGATACTTAGGGTTGGAGCAAGATAAAGAAAATAGCCTATTTCTTGGGAGAGAGAATACGTATCCAAAATGTGCTTTCACTTGGAAGTTTTCTTTACTTAAAGCAAAGACCTACAACTTAGAAAAGATATTGCACACCAGCTCACCCTGCTTGGCTAGTCCTTTTTCATTATAGTTTGTGTTCTCAATTTCCTCATCATGAGATGAGAAATTGATTGGACAAGTAAAGTGCTTTCCCAATTTTTTAAACAAGAAACTTATTTTGAGGTGGGGAATAAATTCTAATGTATAAAGCAAAGCTAGTATCTTAGGAGTATAAAGTTATAATACAACTTAGTGCTGGTAATCTCTAATATTAAGTATATTTGGCATCTAATATTTTTAATATTTAATGTTTTTATATTTGACATTTAATATTTTTCATGTATGTGACATTAGTTTAAAATTTTATGAATTAAATAAATACTTTTATTTTTTACAGTACTTTTATTTTTTGAAGAGAGGGAGAGAGCTAGAGAACAGGAGAATTAATTTTATTTATTTATCTTGCCTTTGTTTCTTTGATATTTAGTTGTGTACGTGATGCTGGGGTTTGAACCTGGGTCCCTACACATGCTAGGCAAGCACTTTAACTGCCAAGCCCCCACACCAGCCCCTACAAATACTTTTTAGAAAATAGTTTTTAGGGAAATATTTATGTAATCCCTGAAAAACACCCTTAGAGTATTTGGAACATAGTTTGAGAACCACTGAACTAATTGAACCCTCTGGATCCTTCAATACTAAACTTTAGAGTAGAATACTAGGGACGGCTGCCCCCCAATTGACCTTTAAATCACACCTCCAAAAATATGAGAGTACTCTTTTTTTTTTTTTCAGGGCTGAGGACCAAACTCGGGGCCTTGCGCATGCTAGGCAAGTGCTCTGCCACTGAGCTAAATCCTCAGTCCCATGAGAGTACTCCTTATGGATGGTATTCAAGGTAGTTAGAAACCTCAGGCTCTGGAGTAAGAGAAGAGTTGAACTCTTGGTTGTCCAACTTAGTAGTTATGATAAGGCAAAGAGGGCATGGTGGTATACACCTACAATTCCATTTCAAGGCCAGCCCCAGCAACTTAGCCAGACTCTCAGCAATTTAGTGAGACCCTGCCTCAAAATAAGAGCTGGGGATAGCTCAGCGGTAAAATGCCCCTGGCTTCAATCCCTAGTACCAAAAAAGAGATCATAAAGCATGAGTAATATCTAGAACTGCACCTAGCATAATACCTATCAAAGAGTAAATGCAGAACAGATATTGGCTATTAATTGTAGATTTGTGTTTAAAGTTTTAATTTTAGGAAGGTACCTGTTAAAAGTTAGTAAAAACACATTTGCAAAACCCAGATTCTGTTAAGAATTTATTCCTCTTTTTCTTTTGTTTATTTTTGTGGTGCAGCATTCATCTTTAATAGAATTGATCAAGCAGAGTGGTTGGTTGCAGGGAATCATTGATGAGGCCTTCCTTGGCCACATGTTGCCAAAGGCATAAGTTTATTTTTGTGTAAACTTGGACTTTTTTTCTCCAGTAATGTTGCAGGTCAGTGGAATCCGGTTTTTATGCAGCCTTTACCAGAGGAAGAGATTATCATCAGAGATGATCAAGACCCCAGAGTAAGCAATGCTAAAGTGTTATGTTAGGGAATGTTTTGCCTTTATAATTTTAAGAAGAACCAATTGTAGTAGAGCTGTTTACTCAGGTGCAGGTGACTGGAACAGACCAAAGCTACAAGGAAAATGCATTGACTTGTGCATCTGAGAGTTGAGGATCGCCTGTTCCAATGACTGGGCTTCATTTCCCTTCTTTCTCTTCTGCTTCCCCCCTGCGTGGGTTTATGCTCAGTCATGCTTGTTCCCCTGAGTGGGCTTGCCTTCTGTGAACTTAGCAGTACCCAAGGAAAGAGACGCATCTTAGTTATCCATGCTGCATCCTTGAGGTAACGCTGTGGTCTGCCTTGCGTCATGTGCTACTTTCTGATGTATATTCACTATGATCAGAACCAAAAGGATGTTCTGGCATAGGATGGGACACAAGTCCAGCCTGGGCTTTGGTATTGCAGGACTGGTGATGTCAGGTAAAGTATGGGTAGGGGAGAAATGGTTCCCCAAAGAAAGATAAGAAATTCCTTAATAAAATGAGGGGAAAGGATTCTACATGAACATAAATTCTTCTCCTAAAAATAAGATAATTTTTGGGGTTGGGGATTTAGTTTAGGGGCAGAGCGTTTGCCTAGCTTACGCAAGGCTTCGAGTTGGGTCCTCAGCCCTAAAAAAAAAAAGATAATTTTCTTTTTAAAAAATTTTATTGAGGGGCTGGAGCGGTGGCTCAGAGGTTTCGGCGCTTGCCTGGCAAGCACGAGGACCCGGGTTCAAACCCCAGCACCATGTACACAACTGAGTGTTGGAGCAACTAAGGCCATGTGAAAAACTAAATAAAGTTGTTTCTCTCTTTCTCTCTCTCACTGTCCCTCTCTCTTAAAAAAAAAAAAAATTTATTGAGGTGGGGTTGGAGCAGTGGCTCAGCAGTTATGGTGCTTGCCTGGTATGCTTGAGTTCAGGCCCCAGCACCACGTATACAATGAAGTCTCGGAGCAACGAAAACCATGTGAAAAACTGAATAATATTGATTCTGTCTTTATCTCTCTCTCTCTCTCACTGTCCCTCTCTCTTTATTAAAAAAAAAAATTCTTGAGGAGTTGTTGTACAATCACAAATGCATGTGTAGTAGCAATATGATATGCCTCAGTCCTAATCCAGAATCATACCACATCACCCACACCCCAGTCTCTTGACTCTTCTCTATCCCCCCCATAACAGATATAAATGTATATGTATTAAAAAAAGATTGCTTTTTCCAGAATTAAATGATTGCATAAGTATTATTTGGCTTCTTGAGGGATAAAGAGTAAGCTACATCATTGATTCCTCCCTAGATCCCTCCATATCATCCCTCTCTCTCCATTCCCTCATACTTTCCCCTGCCCTCTATGGGTCCCTTAGATTATGTGCTGCTTCAACTTTGGTGGGTCTAGTACCTTTCATCCAAGCCTGGATTTTGTTCTAGCTTCCACAAATGAGAGAAAACATTTGACCCCTGAATCTCTGGATTTGGCAAATTTCACTCAGCATAATTTCTTCCATTGCTGTCCATTTACATTCAAAGGCCATAATATCATTGTTTCTAATTGCTGAGTAGAAGTCCATTCTATAGGGGTTGGGGATTTAGCTCAGTGGCAGAGCGCTTGCCTAGCACGTGTAAGGCCCGGAATTCAGTCCTCAGCCTGGGGAAAAAAAAAAAGAATTCCATTCTATGTGTATATATGTATATATACCACAGCTTTTGGATCCTTTCATCTAGTGAAGGACATCTGAGTTGATTCCATAAGTTAGCTATTGTAAATTGAGCTGCTATGAACATTGATTGTGCTATGTCACTGTAGTATACATGTACTCTTCTGGGAAAATATGTGGAAGAGGGATAGTTGGGACGTATGGTGGATCCAACTCTAATTTTTTGAGGAGTCTCCACACTAGTCACTGTACTAGTCTGCAGTTCCACCAACAGTGTGCTAGTGTTCCTAACTCCACAGAACCCCTCCAGCATGTGTTATTGTTTATATTGTTTGTCTTTGTCAATCTGACTGGAGTGAGATGAAATCTTAATGTAGTTTTGATTTGCATTTCTCTGCTTCCTAATGATTTAGACCACTTTATCATGTATCCATTGGCTTGCTAAATTTCCTCTGTTGAGAAGTTTCTGTTTAGCTCTCTCCCCATTTATTGATTTGATTGTTTTATGTCTGATACTCAGTTTTTTGAGCTCTTTGTAAATTTTGGATATTAGTCTCCTATCAGAAGAGTCACAGACCATGATTGTCTCCCATTCTGTGGTCTCTCTCTTAACAGTTCAGACCAATTCCTTGGCTGAGCAAAAGTTTTTTACTTTAATTGATTTTTTTTTTCTATCTTTAAGAGAGAGAGGGAGCTTTATTTAGTTTTTCATCTGATTTTCGTTGCTCCAACTTTTAGTTGTGTATCTGGTGATCCTCACACATGCCAGGCAGGCATCATACCGCTAAGCTACCGCTCCAGCCCCCCACTCATTAATTCTTGACTTTAATTCTTTTACTTTGAGAGTCTTGTTGAGAAAGTCGTTTCCTCCTCCCATATGCTGGAGTGTTGGTCCTAATTTTTCTTCTAGCAGTTATATGGTACTGGTTTAATTTCTAGTTCCTTGATCCATTTCAATTTGATTTTTGTGCAAGGTGAGAAATAAGGATCTAATTTCAACTTTCTGCAAGTGGCTGTCCAGTTTGTCCAACACCTTTTGTTGAATAGGCTGTCATTCCTCCAGCCTATTTAAATATCAGATGTTTAAAGATTTGTGGGTTTGTCTCAGAGTCATCTTTTTTTTGAGAGACAGAATCAATTTTTATTTATTTTTCATTTGGTTCTGGTTTCTCTGACACTTAGTTGTGCACGTGGTGCTGGGGTTCGAACTCGGGTCCTCACACCTGCCAGGCAAGTGCTCTTAACTGCCAAGGCACTACAACAGCCCTCAGAGCCCTCTATTCCATTGGACTTCATGCCTATTTTAATACTCATACCAAGTTGATTTTGTTACTACACCTGTATAGTATAGTTTTAGACCTGGTATTGTGAAACCACTGGTTTCATCTTTCTTGTTAAGAATGTTTTGGCTATTCTGGGTTTCTTATTATTCCAAATGCATTTGAGAATTACTTTTTCTATATCTAGAAAGAATGACATTAGTATCTTGATGAGGACTGCGTTGAATCTGTACAGCGCTTTTTGCAGAATGGCCATTTTAATTGTATTCTGCCTAACCAAGAACATGGAACATTTTGACATCATTTCAGGTCTTCAATTTCTTTCTTCAGAGTTCAGTAATTTTCATCATAGAGACGTTTTACTTTCCTTGTTAGATTAATGCTCAAGTATTTTGTTTCTTTTTGAGGATATTGTGAATGGGACCAATTTCCTGATTTCTTCTTTTGCCCTCTTATGGTTAGCGTATAAGAAAGCTATTTGTTGTATGGGTGTTGATCTTGCAGCCTGCCTCTTTGCTAAATCTGTTTATAAGCTCAAGTGGTTTTCTGGTGGAGTTTTTGGGTCTTCCAGATATAGGATCATGTCATCAGCAAAAAGGGATAGTTTGATTTCCTCTCTTATCCCTTTGATTTCCTTCTCTTGCCTGATTGTTCTGGTTAAAGCCTCCAGGACTATGTTGATTAAAAGTGGTGAGAGAGAGCAGCCTTGTCTTGTTCCCAAGTTTAGTGGAAATGCTTTCAGATTTTCTCCATTTAGTATTATATTAGCAATGGATTTGTCATATATAACCTTTCCATAGTTAAGTTCCTTTGATCCCTATGTTCTCTAGAGTTTTGAGTGTAAATGGGTACTGGATTGTATCAAAGGCCTTTTCTGGATCATTTGAGATGATCTTTTGGTTTTTGGCCTTAATTCTGTTCTGTTTTTTTTTTTTTTTTTTTTTAAGTAAGAGAGGTACAATGAGAGAGAGAATCAATTTTATTTAGTTGTTGTTGTTGTTTAATGCTGCCAGAGTAGTGCTTTATTTCACAATTAAGGAACATCTGAGCAGGGAAATAAAGACTAGCATGCATGATGAAAATGGGGCTCAGAGAATCATATCTGGAGAACCCCAAGACTGAAAAATGAAAAACAGATTAAGGACACAGTTTGCAGCTCAATTTGTTTTTACAACGTAATGGAAGGGAAGGTAATGCAGCCCCTTGGACTCGAAATTTTTTAATAAATTCTAGTTTTTAATGATCATAGAAAGTGCCCTGTACTTAGCTGTAATTGACTGAAATATGGAGCCTTGGATACAATGTAATGAAAACTGAAATTTCAAAGGAACAGTGTGGAAAAAATATTAGTCAAAAATATGATTATTGCTGCAAGAACTGTAGCTGTTTGCAGAGTTAAATCTGAAACTATATCACATTGATATAACAGAGAGAGAAATGTGGGGCCACTCTGTGGCTCTAAGTCCAATCTGGTTTCTTCAGGTTCAGCCCCCTTCCTCTGGGCACATCAGTCCCAGGAGGCTGCATGAAGGAAACCATCCCAAGACACTAGAGGTTCCAAGGCTAGCCAGCCAGGTGACCTTTCAAGGTCCTTTTTGAGGCTCGGCATCATATATGTTGAAATCATTGCCCCTTATTTAGTTTTTCAAGTGGCTTTAATAGCTCCAACATTTCGCTGTGTACATGGTGCTGGGGTTCAAACCTGTGTCCTCGTGTATGCCAGGCAAGCGCTGTGTAACCACCAAGCTACCCCACCAGCCCCCTTCATTCTGTTTAAGTGATGAGTCACATTTGCTGATTTGCATATGTTGGAACAGCTTGTATCTCTGGAATGAAGCCCACTTGATCGTGCTGAATTATCTTAATGTGGTTTTCTTTTTTCTTTTAAAGAGAGGGACAGTGAGAGAAAGGATCAGTTTTATGTAGTTTTTCACATGGCTTTCATTGCTTCTACACTTAGTTGTGTATGTGGTGCTGGGGTTTGAGCCCATGTCCTTGAACATGCCAGGCAAGCGCTATAACTGCCAAGACACTGCTCTAGCCCCTTAGTGTGTATGTAGTTTGTTTTGTTTTTTGTTTTTTGTTGTTTTTTTTTTAGAAAGAGGGACAGTGAGAGAGAATCGATTTTATTTAGTTTTTCATCTGGTTTTTAGTTGCTCTGACACTGTTGTGTACATGGTGCTGGGCTCAAACCCATGTCCTTGCACATGCTAGGTAAGTGCCATAATCATTGAGGTTATCACTCCCCATTTGATAGTTTTTTCTAGGTTTTCATTCTGCTTCCTGTCCGTGGGCTCCTTGGTTAGGGAGTTGTGGGTTTGAGGTGAAACTTTTCTAGTTTGATTCCCCATTTTAATGCAGAGCTTCTTCTACATCTTTAAATTGAGGTTCCCTGTCGGGAAGCAAGGCAGATCTCCATGTGTGTCTTCCTTGCAGGTCAAAGGGTTGGGTCAGACTCCACCCCTCTGATGACCACCTTCTTCCAGAAAGCTGCTTCTGCCTGGAGCCTCATTTTGCTGAACCTTTTGGATCTAGGTTTCAGGGCGTGGATTGGGATCTGTTGGGGGTGCTGGGCAGCTCACTGGCTTGTTGAAGTTAAGCAGTAGGGGTGTGTCGCTGGGTTATGGGGTCTCAGAGGTATGAGGTGGGCCAGAATGGGCCTGCCTGCGTGGCACAGTGGGACCTGAGATCCTTGGTATGGTGTTGGGCCCAATATATTTGGACCTGGTGGCTATGCACTATGGCTAGGCAGCTCCAGGCAGGAGTCCTCAATGCCTGCCAGCCCTGGACCAGAGGCCTGGGCCCATGAGGCAGATGGGCAGGGTGGCTCTGTGTGGGGGGTCCTACTGGCCCAAAACCAGTGGCCTGGGCCTGTGGGGAGAGTGGGTGGGATGACTCTAGGCTGATAATTTTTTTTATTTTGGAGTTTTTTAATTAAAATTAATTCTACATTTTTGTGGGGTATAATTTGATAACCATACAGGTATATAACATGTAATTAGCGTTAGAGCAATTAACATTGCCTTAAATATATATGGTTTAGAAATCAGCTAAATTCTGATAGAGGTACACACCAGGAAGAAAGTAATTTTAGAAGGCAATGCAGTAAAGAGCACAACAGGCCAATCTCCCCATTTTTCAGAGATGCACTTGGACTGAATTAGAGAAAGCTTTTAGTTGATGCCTGTGGTAAAATGTGATTAAAAACTATGGGCTCTGAATCTGAATCAATGACTGTTTGCAGGAGTTAGGGCCCCCCACTTTAAATATCTGAACTTGAACATGGCTAAATTTTAATTCCAAGAGTTTAGTGGTCATAGTTATTGATTATTCCAGTTAACTACTGGAGTTTGGCTTTTGTCTGCAGGTCAGAATCACATGCTGATTATAACTACATTTTTGTCCTTCATTTTAGTCATGTTATCATCCACTTAAAGCTCAGTAGAAGGAAAGAAACTTAATAATGGCCAATAAGATTTTCCCCTTTAGGAGTAAATTTGGTTTAAAAGACTTGATGAAAATAATCAGGCAACATGAAATTTTTTCATTTTATTTTCTCCACTTCATCTTCCCACTTGTGGGAGCTTTTTATAGTTTGTTTTATTTACATATAATGCTGAGTATTATTGATTTCTTTTATATGTGAGCCATTAAGTGAGTACTTTTGTAGATTGTACACAAAAGTTTAATTGTTCTTTTACCAATGCATATCACCAGTAAATTGGATTTGCTTCTTTCTTTTAAGATTGGCACTTGACAGGAAAGGAACTACATGCGGGCACATTATTTTCAGTATAATACATCAGGTTTGACCCCAAGACATTGTAATTTTCGCTTCTGCCTTTAGCAGAAGGGCAAAATGTGTATTTCGTATACTAGAGATTCAAACTTTGTTGCTAATATGTTGAATTCTCCAAAATTTTACAAATTCTGCCTTTTTCAGAATGATACTAATTTTTGATTTATGTTCTAACAGGAGATGTACTTGCGGAGTCTATTTACACCAGGACGATTCATAAGTGCAGCTTTGTGTAAAGCTTTACAGGTTAGCAAGAAAATGTTTAATATTTACTTAAGACTTTCTGATTTTATTACTGTATTATGTAGTTAATAATTATTCTTTGTTTTGCATATATTAAAAACTGAACTTTTTTAAGTGTTCTTTCCATTACATAAGACTCTGGCAGAGAGGTGGAAATAGGTGGTAGCTTCCCCAGACCTGGTAAAGCATGCCAGAGATGTAAAGAGATATTTACACTTAACGATATTTTAAAAAGGTACCTCTTACTGCATGTAATCTCTATACTAGAAAGAAATTTAAAGTGGTGTATATGGTTAGTTTTAGTTGTACTCTGTTATTACCCTTTTGTCAATACAAGGACTTGGTCCAAGAAGACTGAAAAAATTCTAAGTTCAACATCCCATGGTTTAAGAGCTGCTTAATGCTTTATA
The DNA here is from genome assembly GCA_004027875.1 of Aplodontia rufa. Taxonomy (NCBI): domain Eukaryota; kingdom Metazoa; phylum Chordata; class Mammalia; order Rodentia; family Aplodontiidae; genus Aplodontia; species Aplodontia rufa. The sequence continues at coordinate 21,176 of PVKS010001736.1, forward strand.
AAAGTTTTTTTTTTTTCTTCAGGGCTGAGGACCGAACTTGGGGCCTTGTGTATGCTAGACAAGTGCTCTGCCGCTGAGCTAAATCCCCAACTCCTTATAAAAGCTTTGTTGTTGTTGTTGTTGTTTGTTTTGTAGCATTTAACCACTGAGCCACATCCCCAGCCCCTTTTTATTCTTTATTTTGAGGTAGAGTTTTTGCTAAGGTATTTAGGGCCTCGCTAAATTGCTGAGGCTGGCTTCAAACTTGCAGCCCTCCTACCTCAGCTTCCTGCGCCTCTGGGATTATAGGCATGCACCACTGCACCTGGTTTACAATAGCATTTTTAAAAGTTACATAGTTTTTTTTTCAATTGATCTTATAGGTTTAAAAAACAATAATCACTCATAGGATTGAAAGGTACCTTATAAGCTCCTAGTCTAACCTCCTACGCAAAGCATGAATTTCTTCTGAGGGCTCTCTGACAAATACTTTCCATTACATAAGATTTTGGCATCGAGGTGGGAGTAGGTGGCATATTTCTAAGATACCTTTCAATCCTGTCTGCCTCCCTTGACAAATTTCTCATTAGCGTTTAATGTGACTTATTGTTCCCAAACAATGTTATCTAAAAGTTCTTCCCAATAGTGGATTCAGTTTGTTTTCCATCCTTTTGTTGTGTTCTTTGTTTTGGAGTTTAGTAGAACGGGTTTCTCTTCAGTAAAGCCACCTAGCAAGTATTTTAAGAACATTGCTGAAGGGTGCTGTGGTGCATGCCTGTACTTCCAGTACGCATCATGGCACCATTCTTAGGATCTGTATGTTTAGCATCATCTGTATCTTTCTTTCCTGCTGAGCAGTAGCAAAGATTTTGATTTTTGTAAGAATCCAAATGTACTCAGATTCATGGACTGGATTGTTACTAGGGATTGAACCCAAGGACTCTTACTCACTAAGCCACAGCCACAGCCCTTTTCATTTTTTCATTTTGAGACAGGGTCTTGCTAAGTTGCTGCGGCTGGCCTAAAACTTGTGATCTACCTGACTTAGCCCTCTGAGTCACTGGGATTATGTGCATATGCCACCACGCCCAGCAGATTCATGTATTTTTATAGTTTATTCTGGTCTATAGAAACTACTTCAAAATTGCTGTGCTATCTTTCGGAAATTATTTGCAGACTGGTAGAGGTAAAGAATATTCTAGGCATGGCTGGAGCAGTGGCTCAGCTATATTGCATTTGCCTGACATGCATGAAGACCTGGGTTCAAACCACATACACAACTAAGTTTTGGAGAAACAAAACCCAGATGAAAAAATAATGAATAAAATTGATTTTTTCTTCCTCTTTTTTTTTTTTTTAAAGAGAGAAGGACAATGAGAAAGAGAGAATCAATTTCATTTAGTTTTTCATGTGGCTTTCGTTGCTCGGACACTTTGTTGCATACATGGTGCTGGAGCTCTTACCCAGGTCCTCGTTTATGTCAGGCAAGCGCCACAACTGCTGAGCCACCACTCCAACCCTCCCTCCCTCTCTCTTTTTTTGTTCCAACCCTCCCTCTCTTTAAAAAAAAAAAAAATTGCTTCAGAGTCTTTAAGCTGGAATGTTTTTCTTTCAGTTTTGAGTGTAAAACTAAATAAAATAACTCCTTTTAATTTTAGATTTTCTGCCGAGGAACTGAAAGGAATTTGGATCTTTCATGGTGTGAGTTAAGAAAAGAAGTTACATTAGCTATTGAAAGTGAGGTGAGACTTCAGGTACAGAATAAATTAATTTCTTTTTTTTTCCCCCCCTTCATATTGCAATTGATTGAACTCCTGGGGCACTAAACCACTGGGCCTCCTCCCAGTCCTTTTTATTTATTTTGACACGAGGTTTTGCTAGTTTGCTCAGAGCCTCGCTAGGTTGCGAAGGGTGGCTTTGAATTTGCAATCCTCCAGCTTCAGCCTCCTGAGTTTCTGGATTACAGGAGTGTGCCATCATGCCCTGCTAGATAATTTCATCGTGATGTAAGGCAGATGGTGCACAGAAGTTGTCAGAATTGTTCACTTGAACTTGTTAGTGGAAAGTATAAATTTGTAAACCTTGAAATTAGACAATTAGACACACAGTTAGATAGTCTTTGGCATTAAATACATAAGGAATATATTCCTTTGGCTAAGGTTAGTAAAATCTTATTAGACAATTATAATTTTTGTGGAGAAAGATTCCAAATGTAACTGAGAGTTTAATTTCTTTTTTTCTATTTTGCCAGTTCCAAGGAGGTGTAACAGTGTATGAATTCTCCCGGGAAGCATTTCGAAATTTACAGCAGGAGTTCTGGTGCAAGTTTTATGCCTGCTGTATTCAGTACCAGGAAGCTCTCTCCCATCCTCTCGCCCTACACTTGAATCCCCACACAAATATGATGTGCCTGCTCAAAAAAGTAAGGGCCTTGAAACGTACCGAAGAACTCTTCTAGACAGTTCAGTGTGTCTTCAGAATGTTAGTGTGACTAGTTAACTTTTAGGATTTTGTATTTATGATTTTTTTGCCCTAAAAATATACTTTGTTCATTCAATAGCCTTCTGCATTATTATTCTAGACCTTTTTGCATTTTATTTAATTTGTCTGTTTTTTCTACTTTATTTACTTTTTTTCTTTTCTTTTATGGAGAGTCAATTTTATTTTTTCATCTAAGTTTTTGTTTTTCCTCTTTCCTCCACTTAATTGGGTATGTGGTGCTGGGGATCCAACCTGGGTCCTTGAACATGCCAGCCAAGCACTCTACCACTAAGCCAACTCTCCAGCCCCAATATATTTCCTTTTTAATGTTTTTATTTGTATTTTATGTTTATTCTTATTAGTGGAATTCATTTTAACATACTCATGCTTGAATGTAATACAATTTGCTTCATTTCAATCCCCAGTACTTCAACTTTCCCTTGCCCTCCCTTATTTATTTACTTTTATATTGAAGTAATCTCTAACTAAGGTGCTAGTTACAAGAATAACAAAAAATTTCTGTATACCCTTCACCCAAATTCATGATGCTAAGCAGCGTTCTACTGCCGCGTACATCTGCTACCCCCCTTTGCTTTTCTTCATCTTATAAGTATATTTTTTCTTTTTGAACCACTTGAGAGTTGAAAACATCATGTCCCTTTATCCTTGAATATTTCAGTGTGTATCCAAGAACAAGGATGTTCGTTCTTTCTTTTTGATAGAGAGACAGAATCAATTTTTAGAGTTTTTCACATGACTTTCGTTGCTCTGACACTTAGTTGTGTACATGGGTGCTGGGGTTTGTTTTTTGTTTGTTTGTTTTGGTTTCTTTTCAGGGCTGGGGACCAAACTCGGGGCCTTGTGCGTGCTAGGCAAGTGCTCTACCACTGAGTTAAATCCCCAACCCCAGGGTGCTGGAGTTTGAACCCGTGTACTCGCACATGCCAGGCAAGCACTCTAACCACTGAGCCACTGCTCCAGCCCCAAGGATATTCTTTTGAATAACTAAGGCCCAATTTATTATTTTATTTTATTTTTTATTTATTTACGTACGTACCAGGGATTGAACTTGGGGGCCCTTAACTCCTCAGCCACATCCTCAGCCCTTTTTAATTTTTTATTTTGAGGTAGAATCTCACTAAATTGTTTAGGGCCTTGCTAAGTTGCTGAGGCTGGCTTTGAACTTGTGATCTTCCTGTCTCAGCTTTCCAAGTTCCTGGGATTACAGGCAGGTATCACCATGCCCAACAGACTATGGAGCAATTTAAAACTCAGTTTTAAAAGTCAGTTTGAGGGGCTGGAGCAGTGGCTTGGTGGTTACGGCACTTGCCCGGCATATGCAAGTACGCAAGTTCAAATTCCAGTACCATGTACACGACGAAGTCTCAGAGCAACAAAGGCCACATGAAAAATGAAATAAAAATTGTTTCTCTCTTTCTCTCTCTCTTTCACTCTCTCACTGTCCCTCTCTCTTTAAAAAGAAAAAAAAAGAAAAAACAGCTTGATATTAGCTTTTCTTTTAAGAGGGACAGTGAGAGAAAAAGATAACCAATTTAATTTAGTTTTTCATGTGGCTTTCATTGCTTGAACACTTTGTTGTGTATATGGTGCTGGGGTTCAAATCCTTGTCCTCACGCATGCCAGGGAAGCTCTCAAACCGCTGAGCCACTGTTCCAGCCCTTCAATTTGATATTAATATCATATTATATGGTTTATATTCAGTTCTGCCAATTGTGCCCATAATTTTTCTTCCTGAGCCAATATCTAATGTTAGATCTTACATGGGTTTAGTTGTGTTTCTTTAGCTTAATATTTTATCAGTCTTTGTTTTTCATGCTTTTTTTTTTAAGAGAGAGATAGAGAATCAATTTTATTTATTTGTTTCATTTGACCTTTGTTTCTCCAACACTTGTTTTTGTATATGGTGCTGGTGCCTTGATCCCTGGTCCTTGTGCATGCCAGGCAAGCACTTCAACCACTGAGTCACTGCTCAAGCCCCCTGACTGATATTTTTTGAAGACTATTCTTATTGTCTTATAGTGTCCCTCAACTTGAGTTCGTGTGGTCTTTCCTCATGATAAGAGTCACACCTCGTATCTCAATGTTTGTTGCTATTGCAGTGTTGGGACTCAAACCTAGTGCCTCATGCATGTTAGGCAAGCACTTTACCACCGAACTATACCCCAAGCCTTTTTCAGTTTTAAATTTAAAATAATATATATGTGCCATGTACAATGTGATTTATTGCTCCACATGACACGTTGTGGACTATCAAGTATTTAAAATATTCCAAATTCACTGAAACAACTGTAACTGAAAGATTTATGTTTACAGGGGTACCTGTCTTTCCTTGCACCGTCTTCCTTAGTGGATCATTTGTATCTCCTGCCTGATGAGAACCTTTTGACAGAGGATGAGGCAACCATATCTGATGGTAATAATAATAATTGTTATAACTATATTTAATTCCCTTTATACATGAACCTTATTGCTTATTTCAAATGGATGCAGAAATTGATTGCCACTGTAACTTGTCCTAGTTGGTTTACCTCACAGATACTTTAACGAAAACTGAAGGGGTCAGGGCATCTCTGAAACCTCAGATACCTTGGCGTCTAATGCTAATGCTAATTGATTTTTTCTTTCTTTCTTTTTTTTTTTTTTTTTTTACATAGTTTTACATATTGGAGGGAATTTTTGTTACATATTCATGTATACATGGACAATTACACATTAGTAAGTTAGGGCAGAACCTGGTCCAGGATCTACCTGCCTTCATCCTTTCTCCCCAACTCGTGTCCCCTCTGTAATCCCCCCATACAATAATTTGAAATGAACATATACATGTATATTAATTTTTGACATTTCTGAGTTTCTCTGCCTGCCTTAGTTAGGCTTCTAATGGGAGTTGAGTATTCCCAGTTGTATTGATAACACCACCTCCCTATTTCTTGCCTCTCACCCTTCTCCCCCTCCCCCTTTCATAGTTATGGTTCTCCCAGATTATGTGAAATTTCAACTATGGTGAGTTTATTACTTAAACTCAGCTAACTTTCATCCTGTCTTCGGTTTTATTCTAGCATCCACATATAAGAGAAAACATTTGGCCCTTTTATCTCTGAGTTTGGGATATTTCTCTTAGCATAATTTTTTCCATTTCCGTCCATTTGGCTGCAAATACCATGATATTATTCTCTCTAATAGCAGAGTAGAACTCGGTTGTACATATATATACCAGAATTTTGGAATCCATTCATCCAGCAAGGGGCCTCTGAGTTGGTTCAATAGTTTAGCTATTGTAAATTAGCTGCTATAAACGTTGATGCAGCGGTGTCTGTATCTATGTAGTATGCCAATTCTAGCTCTTTTGGGAAAATATCCAGGAGTAGTATAGCTGGGTTGTAAGGTGGTTCTATCCCTAGTTTTTTAAGGCATCTCCACACTGCTTTCCAGAGAGGCTGTACAAGTTTGCAGTCCCACCAGCAGTGTGTTAGTGTTCTTTCTCTCCACAACCCCTCCAGCATATGTTATTGTTTGAATTCTTCATTTTTGCCATTCTGACAGGAGTGAGGTGGAATCTCAGTGAACTTTTGATTTTCTTTTCTCTGATTGCTAATGAAGTAAAACATGTTCTCGTATATTTATTGGCTTTTAGACTTCCTCTATTGAGAAGTTTCTGCTTATTTCCCTGGCCTATTGGATTATTTGTGGGTTTGGTATTCTGTTTTTGAATTCTTTGTATATTCTAGATATTAGTCCTCTGTCGGAGGCATAGCATGCAATGATTTTCTCCCATTCTGTAGATTCTTTCTTGACACTCTTGACTAATTCTTTAGCTGTGCAGAAGGTCTTCAGTTTAGTGGCATCCCACTCATTGATTCTTGGCTTTAATTCTTGCACTATGGGAGTCTTGTTAAGGAAGAAAATGCCTACATTAGTGTCATGCAGTGTTGATCCTATTTTGTCTTCTAGCAGTTATACAGTTGCTAGTTTAATCCCTAATTCTTTGATCCATTTTGATTTGATTTTTAGGCAGAGTGAGAAATAAGATCTAATTTCAGTTATCTGCATATGGCTGCCCATTTCTTCCAGCACCATTTGTTGAACAGGCTGTCTTTCCTCCACACTATATTTTTGCCCCCTTTGTCAAATTTCAGACTTGTGGATTTGTCTCAGTGTCTTCTATTCTGTTCCATTGGACTTTGTGCCTGTTTTGATACCAATAACAGGCTATTTTTGTTACTATAGCCCTGTTGTATAGTTTCAGATTAGGTGTTATGACTCCTGTTTCATCTTTCTTGCTTAGTAAAGTTTTGGCTGTTCTGGGTTTCTTGTGATTCCAAATGAATTTCAGACTTGCTTTTCCTACATCCATGTAGAATGTCATTGGTATCTCGATGGGGATTGCATTGAATCTGTTCAGGACTCTCAGCAGAATGGCCATTTTAATTATGTTGCTTCTGCCTAATAACTAAGAACATGTAATGTTTTTCCATCTTCTCAAGTATTCTTCAGTATCTTTTTTTTAATGCACCATAGTTTTCATTGTAGAGATCCTTTATATCATTTGTTAGATTAATGCCCAAGTATTTTATTCTTTTTGAGGTTATTGTGAATGGGACAAAGTTTCTGTTTTCTTCTTGGGTAGAATTGCTGCTGGATTATAGGAAAGCTGTTGATTTATGAGTGTTGATCTTATAACCAGCCACTTTACTAAATTCGTCTATAAGCTCTAGTATAGTCTTCTGATAGAGCTTTCTGGGTCTGCTAGGTATAGAATGATGTCATCGGCAAATAAAGATAGCTTGACTTCCTCTTTTCCTATTTGAATTCCTTTGATTTCCTTCTCTTGTTTAATAGCACTGGCTAGGTTTTTAAGGACTGTATTGAATAAGAGTAGTGAGAGTGGATGGCTTTGTTTTTTACCTGAACTTAGTGGATATGGTTTTAGTCTTTCACCCTTAAGTATAATGTTGGCTATACGTTTGTCATAAATGGCTCTTAAAAAATTAAAGTATCTTTCTTTGATCCCTGTCTTCTCTGGAGTTTTGAGCATAAATGGGTGTTGAATTTTATCAAAGGCCTTTTCTGCATCAATTGAGATGACCATATGGTTTTTGTGTTTAATTCTATTTAAGTGGTGAATCACATTTATCGATTTATGTATGTTAAACCAGCCTTGCATTCTCTGAATGAAGCCCACTTGATTGTGATGTATTATCTTTTTGATATGTTTTTGGATGTGGTTTGCTAGAATTTTATTGAGAATGTTTGCATCGGGGCTGGTTCGGTGGTTACAGCACTTGCCTGGCATGCGCAAGTACACAGCTTCAAATCCCAGCACCCACGTACACAACTAAGTGTCAGAGCGATGAAAGTCATGTGGAAAAACTCAATAAAAATTGATTCTGGGGCTGGAGGAATGGCTCAGTGGTAGAGCGCTTGCCTGGTATGCATGAGGACCCAGGTTCAAACCCCAGCACCACATACACAAAAACAAAAACCACATGAAAATCTAAATAAAATCGATTCTCTTTTTCAGTTCATTCATGTTCAGTGTTAGAATAGATATGTGTTTCTGGGTCCCTGGCATTGTGACCTTTGCTGTATTTTGTACCATTTTAGGTATCTTTTAGTGAGTTTTGTTTTTATTGATTTTCCTCGGGTTATGGGCTTTGGGAGTTGTTAGTTGTTCCTCTGATTGCAGTTTGCCTTTGATTATTCTCTGTAGAGCTGGTTTTGTGTTCATGTATGTTGCTAATTTGTTTTTATCATGGAAGTATTTTATTTCCCCATCACATTTAAAGCTGAGTTTTGGGGGCTGGAGCGGTGGCTCAGCGGTTTCGGCGCTTGCCTGGCAAGCACCAGGACCCGGGTTCAAACCCCAGCACCACGTACACAACTAAGTGTTGGAGCAACTAAGGACACGTGAAAAACTAATGTTGTTTCTCTCTTTCTCTGTCTGTCTCTCTCACTGTCCCTCTCTCTTTAAAAAAAATAAAAAATAAAAAATAAAGCTGACTTTTGCAGGATATAGTATTTTTGTCTGAAAATTATTTTCTTTTAATATTTATAAAACATCATTCCATGATCTCCTGGCCTTTATTGTCTGAGCTGAAGAATCCACAGTAATCCTTATTGGTCTACCTCTGAATGTGATTTGGTGTTTATGTCTTACTGCTTTTAAAATTCTTTCCTTGGTTTTTTTGTTATTCATTTTGTATATGATGTGTCTCCGTGAGTTTCTCATTTGGTTAGGTCTATTTTATGTCCTATAGGCATCTTGAATTTGAATTTCTGGATCATTTTTGATATGCTGGAAATTTTCTTTATCTCATTGAGAAGGTTCTTTATGCCATTTGTTTGTTGTTCTATATTCTCCCGTATTCCAGTAAGTCTCAGGTTATTTCTTCTCATCTCGTCCCATACTTCTTGGAAGTTCTGATCATGCTCAGTAAATTTCTTCTCTTGTAAATTTCTCCTCCTTGCATTAACATTGCTCAGCCTGACTTCATTGTTTGATGTTCATTCTTTGAGAGCTGCAGTTCGATTTTCAACTGAGTTTACTGATATTAAAATGTTCTATTGAGCTTTTAATTTGGTTAACTGTTTCTTTCAATTCTGAGAGCACTGTTCTCTTTTCAGAATTTCTAGCTCCTTATCAAAGTGGTCTCTCAGCTGCTGAAATTGCTCTTATTTCCTTCCTTAAGTCTTCTTTTAATTCTTTGATTATGTTAGTAATCAAATAGGTCCTGGATGAAAACCTAGAAAAAAGTAGTAACTATCTCTGTAGCCTTGGCTGGGGAGTCGTGGGTTTGAGAGGAAGAATTGCTTGCTTTCCCTTTTCTTTAGGGTAGGGAAGGAGGCTATGAGCCCTCTTAAGTTATTTTACTTTTGAATGTTGATAAGTTGCAGGGTTTTTGTCTCTTTGGTACTTGTGCTGGGTGCAGTTTGAGAAGCTGAGATTAACAGCAGGCTCCCTAATCTATGGTTAATTATTGGTCTTTGCAATTTCAGTATTGAGGCTGAGCTTTGCCGGCTATTTCCTGTTTTGGGTTACAGGATTAGCAGCAACTGCCTGTGGGAATAGTACTCACCTGTGCTGAGAGGTCTGGTGCACTAATATTGATTTTAACGTATTAGTTCATAGTTCTTCAACTTGAGACATGAATGTTAATTTTCTCTTCCTCACAGATGCTGATGTGGCTCGAGATGTCATATGTCTTATAAAATGCCTCCGGGTGATTGGGGAGTCAGTAACTATGGATATGTCAGTTTTGATGGAAATGAGTTGTTACAACCTACAATCCCCAGAAAAGGCTGCAGAACAGATTTTGGAAGATTTGATCACTAATGATGTGTAAGGAGAATTTAGGGTAAAGTGCATTTCCTAATGGAAATTCAGCAAATTTTAGTACCATGAGTTTTTTAATGTATATTCTAGTGTGTACAATGTAGTGACTTAAAGTTAGTAATTATCCTTGATTCTAAATAGATATTTCACCTTTTTTTGCCACCACCACCCCACCCCACCCCTCCGCAGTGCTGGCATTCAACCCAGGGCCTTGAGCATACTAAGAAGTGCTCTACCTCTGAGCTACACCCCCAGCCCCTGTTTCAACTTTTTAAATTGATATTTATTTGTTTATTTGTTTGTTTATTGGTATTGGAGATTGAACCCAGGGGCATTTAATCACTGAACCACATCCCCAGCCCTTTATTTTTATTTTATTTACTTAGAGACAGGGACTCAGTAAGTTGCTTAGGGCCTCACTGAGTTGCTGAGGCTATCTTTGAACTTGGGATCTTCCTGCCTTAGTCTCCTGAATCACTGGAATTACAGGTGTGTGCCACCATGCCTGGCTGGTTTCAATTTTTTTAGAGAGGCAAGAGAGTCAATTTTATTTATTTTTTTCATCTAGCTTTTGTTTTCTGACCATTAGTTGTGTAAGTGGTGCAGGTTTTGAACCCGATCCTTGCACATGCCAGGCAATCACTCTACTGCTGAGCCACCTCTCCAGCCCCGTGTTTCAGCTTTTTTAAACCAACAAATTAGCACATGACTTTAGGCCTAGAAATAGACTCATTAAATATATACACCTCTTAACTGAGCTACATATTCAGGAAAATGAAAGGTTTTTCCTCATGTTCACTTTTTTGGCATTTGCAGAAAGGTGAAGAGAAATTTGTTACATGGAGTGGAAGTATCCGTATGTCAGAATGATGACCTCCACTCCTTTTTTATGGGGCTGGTTTTCCTGTTTCATAGAGCTTACACCACATACAGGTCTTGTAGTGATAGGAGTTTTCTAATTGTCCTTATAGAGAAAATGTGATGGAAGATATTTGTACTAAACTGCAAGATATTAGGAACCCAGTCCATGCTATTGGACTTCTTATACGTGAAATGGATTATGAAACGGAAGTGGAAATGGAAAAAGAATTCAATCCAGGTAAATGACAAAACAATAAATTTGTCTCTTGATTTAGAGAAAACAGTGATATATTTAACTTCATTTTTGTTCTTGCTGCAGCTCAGCCTTTGAATGTTCGAATGAATCTTTCGCAGCTCTATGGTAGCAGCACAGCAGGGTATATTGTGTGCAGAGGCATGTATAGAATTGCCAGTACTCGCTTCCTGATCTGCCGAGACCTCTTGATCTTACAGCAACTACTAATGAGGGTAGGAGATGCAGTAAGTACTATTTGAGGAATTATTTACAAAATCTAAAACCTGATTGAGACCTGCAGGCACTTTAGCTCGAAGACCACTGAGACTTGTCTTTATTCACTGCTTTATCCCCCATGCTTGACCTTGGTAGGTGCTCTATTAATATTTGTTGAATTTGGTATGAATTAGCATTGTAATCTAAGGTTACAGACAAGGACTATATATAAAGCAGATTGTTTTATTATTAACTTTTGAATATATAGTAGTACAAAATTTTCTCAGGTTGGCTCTCTCAAAAATTTGTATTATGAGTATTACTTTGAGGGCTGGAGCGATGGCTCAGCAGTTATAGCACTTGCCTGGCTTACGCAAGTATGCAAGTTCGAACCCCAGCACCACGTACACATTGAAGTTTCCAAGCAACAAATGCCACATGGGAAAAACTAAATAAAATTATTCTCTCTCTCTCTCACTCTCACTGACCCTCTCTTTTTAAAATAAAAATAGTAACAAGTATTACTTTGGATGTGATAGCAGAAGAAAAAGAACTTTTTTCGTTCCATGTGCCATGGCTTATCCTAAACACAATTTTGAGAAATAATTTTTTATTTAATTTTTTGTGTGACTTTTGTTACTCCAGCACTTCATTGTGTTCATGGTGCTGGGGTTTGAACCTGTATACATGCATGCCAGGCAAGCGCTGTAACCACTGAGCCACCGCTCCAGCCCACTAAACACAATTTTGGGATTGTAAACTTTGCCTCTGGTTCTCCCAAGTCCATTTTGTGCTCCTTTTCTTTGCTGGTCTTCTTAGACCACCAGGTGCCATCACAAGTCCTGATGACTCCACCTGCTGGATGTTCCATTCTAAAATTACCTTTCTGTCCACAGTAAAGTATGTTTGTCCCCATCACCCACCCCAGTGCTGAGGAGCCAACCCTAGGACCTCATGCCCTGTTTGTTTCTGTCAGTAATCTCATTCAAACCTGACAAGGAAGCAGCCTGATTAAACTCCCCCCTCCCACCCCAAAGAGAGAGAAGAGTGAGAGAGAAAAGCATCTTTCTTTAGTTTTTCTTCTGATTTTCATTGCTCCAACACTGTGTTGTGTATATGGTGCTAGGGTTTGATCCCAGGTCCTCACACGTGCTAGGCCAGCACCATCCTGCTGAGCTACCACTAGCCCCCAGATTAAGTCAATTGATGTTAATAAAAAAGAGCCAAAAGGCCTGTAAGGGCTCCCATAGGTAGCTACACTTTCATATCAGAATTTATTAACTCAAAAGCATTGCTAATGTTAAAATTTCATGCAAAAATGTGAACAGACTTTTAGAAAGATAATTTAAGAGCACCAAGGAGAAACAGGAACCTGTCCTGAGAGACAACTTGGGTTAGCCATTAGTAAGTTCTTTTTGATCTGTGCAAATACTCTGATTTCTTCAGGATTTGGGGGTTTTTTGTTTGTTTCTTTTTAACTGTAGCCTTCTCCTATCAAATACATGTGAGCAAAAACAAAAATTCATCTGTATCTTTTACCCAGTAATAACTACTATTGACATTTTTGGTATATACTCCTTTTTTCTATGCAACTAGTTTTCTGGTTTTGTATGTTAAATTGGAATGTGGTACTTAATATTGTAATCTGGTTGTTTTCCTTCTTCATTTTGTAAATCTCATCAGCATTTTCACACATTGTGAAGTTTCCTTCTACAGCATTATTTTCAGTAGATTCTAGTACAATTTTAATGTGCTCAGCCACTCCCCTTTATTGCTACTACCAGTTTTTCTCTTATAGCTATAACTTTCTGTACATCTTTAATTATATATCTAGAGTGAATTCGAAGAACTCACATTGATTGGTCACAGTCTGTGCACATTTTTAGGTTTTTAGCAGTTTTGCCAAATCTGCCTCCTATTTTTAGCCAATACCAGCTGCATATGAGAAAATTTAGACTTCCCTGTTCTCTGCATTTCTGAGCCCTCAGATCTCATCAAAGTTTCTTTTTCACCATCAGCTCTCATAACTTGGAAAACTGTTTATTATTATTTTTGGACTATTAATATTTGGGAAGATGTTTCTTCCAGTTCCTACCCCAAAGTATTTTAGGTAAAATACTGTGCCCTTGGTAACTGTGTTTGCTATGTTATTTTACTCCACCTGGACCTTGAGAGTTACCATTACTAATTGTGCTGTCACCATCCCGCCCTTTGTGCATAGGTGATTTTGGGAGCTGGACAGCTGTTTCAAGCTCAGCAAGACCTGCTGCATCGAACAGCTCCACTGCTCTTATCTTATTACCTCATCAAGTGGGGAAGTCAGTGCTTGGCAACTGATGTTCCAGTTGATACACTGTGAGTTTTGTTTTCCTAATTTTTTTTTTTTAACAGCAAGAAGGACAGTGAGAGAGAGAAAGAGGGAATCAGTTTTGCTTAGTTTTTCAAGTGGCCTTTGTTGCTCCAACACTTTGTTGTATACATGATACTGGAGTTTGAACCCGCATCCTTGCATGTGCCAGGCAAGCACCGTAACTGCTGAGCCACCACTCCAGCCCCATCCTAATTATTTTTATTTATTTATTTATCTTAGAGGACAGAGAGAAGGAGAGAGAAAAAGACAAAATCAGCTTTATTTAGTTTTTCATGTGGTCCTCATTGCTCACACACTTTGTTGTGTACATAGTGCTGGAGTTTGAACCCGCGTACTAGTACATGCCGGGCAAGTGCCTTAACCGCTGAGCCACTGCTCCAGCCCCAATCCTAATTTTTTTTTTTTTTTTTTTTTTTTTAAGAAAGAGGGACAGTGAGAAAGAGAAAGAAAGAGAGAATCGATTTTTATTTAGTTTTTCACATGACTTTTGTTGCTCTGAGACTTCATGGTGTATATGGTGCTGGGGTTTGAACCTGCATACTTGTGCATGCCAGGCAAGCGCCGTATCCACTGAGCCACCACTCCAGCCCCCTTTTTTATTTTTTGAGACAGGGTCTTGCTAAGTTTTTTAAGACCTCACCAAATTGCTAAAACTGGCTTTGAACTTGCAGTCCTCCTGTCTCAGCCTTCCAAGCTGCTAGAATTACAAGAGGGTGCCCCGTGCCTGCTTTTTTTTTTTAAACATTATATTTTAAAATATTTGCCTTGATGATAATTTTCACTTTTAATTTTGCCGTATTATGTATTGAAGCTAGGGGCATTTTACTACTGAGTCACGTCTCCCACCCTTTTACTTTTTTATTTTGAGACATGGTCTCACAAAGTTGTCCAGACTAGTCTCAAACTTGGAATCCTGCTACTTCTTCCTCTGAAATATTCTTTTTTTTTAAATTCCTTCAACATTCTTACATATTGGAGGGAATCATTGCCACACATTCATGAATAATACATGGATGTTGACAGAGCAAACCACGGCTGATGCCAGCAGAAATATTATTTGTTAGTTGGGATTATAGGAGTGCACCACCACACCCAACTCAGAGAATTTATAGATGCTCCGTTTTCTAAAGGTTGAAAGCAACTTACAAGAGGAAAATAATAAATGTACATATTTGTTTCATATATATGTATTAATATTATGTGTTTAACATACAAATAAATCATGTTAAAGGCAAAGTAAAGAGATGAAGCAGAGGGAAAGTTAAGATCATACACAGAAATGTTGTGGTAGTTATTAAAAGTAAGCTGAATTTCTTTGTAACCAAAGGAAGAAAAGAAAATTCAGTAATTACAAAATTCATTTTTGTTTTCGTCCTTCCCCACCCAACACTCTGGTACAGCGTATCGAACCCAGGGTCTTAGACATGCCAGAGAAGCACCCTTTCACAGACCTGTGGCCTCGGCCTGGGATTCATTTTTTCATTAAGATGAACCTTCCTGCTTGCTCTGGCTCATTGTTTATGATATGATGGACAATGACCTAAATCCTTTTGTTTTTCAGTTTTTCTTTGTGCTTTCAAAGGAGCTTTTATGTGCAATTTGAAGTATTCTTTTTAGGATAACTTGTGGACATAATGTTTAGCATGGGCGGATTCATTAAACTGTGTTTTTTCCATTTTCTCACAGGGAGTCTAATCTCCAACACTTGTCAGTACTGGAACTGACTGACTCTGGTACTTTAATGGTAAACAAGCTTGGTAAGGAGTGAGCTGTGTACACATTTGATTTTGGTTTGGAGGTTTATTGCATATTAATATGCTCTTTTTTCATCTTCACTCTGGAAGTGTTGGCCACACTCTTTGCTTTCTCTAGAGGGCATGAGAAGCTGTGGCCTGAGACCTCTGGTTGTGGCAGAGTCTATGAAGCTGTGATCCCAGACCTGTTATAAGTTAACGGTGTTGTACATAGATATACATAGTAGAAATAAGAACAAATTTTAGTAAGATAATTTAAGACCACCAGAAAGAAACCTGTCCTGAGTCTGTTACTACTTGCATAAATTTTATATATGAATGATATATTTTCATGCCTGCTTATTATCCTTGTATTTTTTTCTCTTATCTAGTTGTTAATCCTATACATCTTATGAGTCAGCATAATTAAAAATGTGGTCAGCCTAGAAGTAGTTTATGAGCTGTTTATTACCATTTCATGATAAATATAGTAATGTTGTGCTGCTTCTCCATTATATTCTGATGCTCCAATGATTAATTCACCAAAAATAATTTTTTTTCTTTTTTTAAAGAGAGAGGGACAGTGAGAGAGAGAGAACTTTATTTAGTTTTTCACATGGCCTTCGTTGCTCCAACACCTAGCTGTGTACGTGGTGCTGGGGTTTGAACCCGGGTCCTCGTGCTTGCCAGGCAAGCATGGAAACCACTGAGCCACCGCTCCAGTACCCACCAAAAATAATTTTAAATTTACTACCTTCATGGTAGCTTTTGTAATCTCGTCTTAGTTAAAAATTTTTTTTTTTTTTTTTAAGAGAGAAGGACAGTGAGAGAGAATTTTTATGGAGTTTTTCACATGGCTTTGGTTGCTCTGATACTCTGTTACGTACATGGGTGCTGGGGTTTGAACCCGTGTACTCGCACAAGCCGGGCAAGTGCTGTAACTGCCGAGCCACTGCTCTAGCCCCTCATCTTAGTTAAATATTTAAAGGAGCCCTCTCTCACGTTTATTATTATTATTTCAGAGAATTTATTTTGTACTTTTTTGATATAAAACTTGGAACCTTAGAACTAATTGTATTTATTATATTCAGGTCCTAGGGAAAGCACTTTGGGGTAGTGAGGTCTGTGGAAATTTATAATGTTGACTTGCTTTTTTTTTTTTTTCAGGGCTGAGGATTGAACTCGGGGCCATGCGCGTGCTAGACAAGCGCTCTGCCACTGAGCTGAATCCCCAGCCCCTATAATGTTGATTTAAGTGCATTGTCCTTACCTTTTTTTAATACTTCAGTTTACAAATTGTTTTTGTTTATATCGCAACTGATTATGCCCATGATGCATATTCTACTTTGAAATGACAAATATTCTTTGTTACCAGAATAAAATGAATGCATAGACTATCTTAATTGAAAGTTGCTATTACCATCATAAGTTTATGATTGGAACATTTTTCTTTTCAAGTATCTAGCCCTCAGTCAATTGTGGAGTTATTCTTCCAAGAAGTTGCAAGAAAACATATTATATCTCATCTGTTCTCTCAGCCAAAGGCACCTCTGAGCCAAACTGGATTGAATTGGCCTGAAATGATTACTGCAGTTACCAATTATTTATTGCAGCTTTTGTATCCTTTTCTTTAAAAGTTGACACTTCTAAATAGTTTAAGGCTCTTTTTCTGCCTGTGTAATGAAGTTTTTTGGTTTTAGGGGGTGGTTTTTGTAGTGCTAGACAATGAACCCAGAGCATCTCTCACACTAGGCAAGAACTCTACTAATGAACTACATTCCCAGCCCATCATGAAGTTTTCTGGTTTTTGTTTTGTTTTGGAGGATGAGTTTTCCAGTACTGATTATTGAACTTAAGGCCTTGTTCATGCTTGGTAAGTACTACTACTGAGCTGCATCCCCATCCCTGGAATGACAATTTTAATAAGGTTGGGTGTTTACCCCTCTAGTACAAGATGATATTATTTATTGATTGATTAAGAGAGGGACAGGGAGAGAGAAAGAGAAGCAATTTTATTTAGTTTTTCATTTTGGTTTTTGTTGCTCAGCACTTCGTTGTATACATGGTATTAAGGTCTGAACCTGTGTCCTTGCGCGTGCCAGGCAAGTGCCATAACTGCTGAGCCACCGCTCCAGCCCCGATAATATTTGACATATCTCAGTTTTTGTTTTATTTTATATTTTTGATCAGGAGTTGAGCAAGATTTTATTGGTGCACATGGATTTCATACCTGGATCCCTTTTAAGACATTCACTCAGGCAAATGTTTATTGAGTGACTTGGTATAATCTTAGGTCCTGTCTGTCCATCGGTACTAACAGTATGTATCTGCTGTATACCAGCTGGAAGTGGGGATTACCCTCCAGTGAAAAAGTGCATGCCTTATCCTGTAATAAACTGAGTTCTAAGCTAATGATATGGCCCATATTAATAGTCATGCATTACTTCACAATGGGTGTGTGTCCTGTATGTCCTGAGGGATGTGCTGTGATTTGTAATTGTGTAAACCTTGTGCTTTGTATTTAAATAGCAATCTTTTCTGTGTGTGTGTGTACCAAGGTTTGAACCTAGGGTCACTCAGCTGTTGAGCCGCATCCCCAGACCTGACCAAGTTATCTTTATGGTGCTGTGTGGCTATCTATAACCTTTTCTTTGTATTTGCCATTTGTCAGATATTAAGTTTGTATAGTAATTTAGAAGCAATATGTTTTTGTTTTGTTTTATCTGTCTGTGGTGCTAGGGATCAAATTCAGGGCATTGTATATGCTAAGCAAGCACTGTGTACCACTGAAGTATACGTTTTCTCCCCCTCCCATCCCCCCAGCTCGCTCGCTCTCTTTCTCTCTCTTTTTTTAATTAAACTATTTCATGAACTTTTGTGAGATTGGATATACAATGTATACAGTTCCGTTTCATCAGAAAAGTAAAAATTCTCCTTATCCATTGACTAGATGGCCTAGCAATCCTGGTTGTCTTTTTCTGGAATGTTTGATGGGAAATTGTCAATATGTACAATTGCAGGTGAGTTCTGTTTCACATTTCAGGTTTAATCACTCTTGTGAAGAATGGGACTGATAGATTTTTTTTTCTTTGTGAAAGTTAATGCATTTTTTAATTGAACTATTAGAACCGCAAAAAATAAACTTTTTTTTTTCATACTGGGAATTAAACCCAGGGGTGCTTTACCATTGAGCTACATCCCAGCCCTTTTTATTTCTTGAGACAGGATCCTGCTAACTTGTTAGGGCCTCACTAAGTTGACAAGTCTGGCCTCAAACTTGAGATCCTCCTGCCTCAGCCTCCCAAGTCACTGTGCTACTGCGCCCATCAAAAATTAAATTTGATTGTACCAATACTTACCCCAAAAAGATTTTCTCTACTTCTCTCTTGGTAATATTATTGGGAAAATAATTTTTTCTGGAGTATCTTTTTAGTTTCTTAAAATTCTCTTTGTTAGGTTCACTGTCTCCCTAAAAATACTTTATCGGACATTAGTCATTTAACCAGTAAGTACCAAATTGGGAAATTGTTGAGATATGAAGCATGTATGTGTTCACATGTTACTGGACTCCTATTCGGTTTTTGTTGGGTTTTGTTTTGTTAAGACAGAGACTTGCTATATTGCCCAGGTTGGTCTCAAACTCCTGGGCTCAAGTGATCCTCCTATCTCAATCTCCCAAGAAGCTAGAACTACAGGCATGTGCCACCACACCCAGCTCTGTTTGGTTTTGGGGGGTGAGGGGTTTGAACCTAGAGTCACTCTGACTATAAATTACATCTTTAGCCCTTTTTAGTTTTTGTTTTGAGACAGGATCTCACCAAGTTGCATAGGCTGGCCTTATTCTTACAATGCTCCTGCCTCTCCAGGTCACTGGAGTTACTTACAGGTGTGTACACCACCATGCCCTGCTGTTTGCTTTCTGAAGGTGTCCAGCATAATATAAGAATGTATTAACAGGGCTAGAATGGTGACTCAGTGGTTGCAGTGCTTGCCTGGTATGCATGAGGACCGAGGTTCAAACCCCAGCATCACGTATACTACTACTAAGTGTTTGTCTCCAGATGTTTCCAGAAATAAACTTTTGTATTGATCAGTCTTTTCTCCTTCAATGAAGAAAAACTTGGAAATGAATATCTCCTTAAATAGTGTTTATTTTCTAATCAGACAGTGCCTTTTGTACCTTTAAGGATTATATTCAACTGCTGCATCCCTGGTGTCAAGTCAATGTGGGTTCCTGTCGATTTATGCTGGGACGGTGCTACCTAGTTACAGGAGAAGGACAGAAGGTAAACTACATTTAAGTGGTGAATAAACTTTAGTGCAAGGAGGGTATTTTAGTTTCCACCTGAACTGTAGGTGGTGGGATGCACAAAGTCCTCTAGAAAAGGATAAGGAACACATGCATAATATACATGTCAGGGCTGGTTAGTTTCTTGAACTCTGTGGGAGGATAAGACAAAAACATTAAGACCTTTCTGCCCCAGTGCAGGTGTTTTTCGGGATGCATTTTCACAAATCAAGTTCACTCATCTATCACATTTTCATTGTTGGATTTTGTTTTGCTTTTTCAGCTTTTTTTCTAAATATAGTTATTTGCACTTTTAATCTCCCCCCTGACATCCTATTTTGTAGATTTTAGACATGCAGAAAAGTTTGAAGACTTCCTCAGTGAACAATCATATGGCCACCACTCAGATTCTATAGTTGTTTGCATGCTATTGCATTTTAATTTATTGCTTCTCTGTCTATCCATCTGTCTTATAAAATTTATTTTTAATTAATAGCATTTAAATAAAAAGAACAGTTAGAGAATATTAATGCATCACAATTTACATGTAGTAGAAAACATGAGTAGTGGTATACTGTCTTAAATAATTGCTTCTCTTTTGGCTTTCATTAGCTCATGAACTGATTTATAGCACTAGAATTAGAATTATCCTAAATTACTTTATTTTTTGGTGTTTTTTGTGTGTGTGTGTGTGTGTGTGTGTGTGTGTGTGTGTGTTGTTTTCCAGGCTCTGGAATGTTTTTGTCAGGCAGCATCTGAAGTGGGCAAAGAGGAATTCTTAGATCGCTTGATCCGCTCAGAGGATGGGGACATCGCATCCTCCCCCAGGCTACAGTATTATGATAAGGTACAATGTCATTGTTTGGTTCTTCTTATACCACACTGTGTAGAAATGCACCTCAGATACATTGCTTTTGTCATTTTTTAAGAAAAATACTAAAAAACTTAATTGTTGGGGTTGGGGATTTAGCTCAGTGGCAGAGCACTTGCCTAGTATGCGCAAGGCCCCAAGTTCGATCCTCAGCCCTGGAGGAAAAAAAAAATTGGGGGGCTGGAATGGTGGCTCAGAGGTTACGGCGCTTGCCTAGCATGCGCAAGTACACAAGTTCGAACCCCAGCACCACGTACACAATGAAGTGTTGGAGCAATGACAGTCACATGAAAAACTAAATAAAATTCTCTCTTTCTCTCTCTCTCTCTCTCTCACTGTCCTTCTTTCTTTAAAAAAAAAAAATTTTTGTTCCCAGAACTTCCAAGTTAAAAAAAAAATGGATTTGCCTAAAAAAATTGAGAAAACCTGCCAGGCACAATGGTGCCTGCCTATAAAACCAGCAACTTGGAAGGCTCAGACAGGAGGATTGCAAGTTCAAAGCCAGTGTCAGCAGCTTAGCAAGACACTGTCTCAAAAAATAAAATTAAATTAAATAAATATATATATGTGTGTATGTATATATAAGAAAAAGACAGGGTGTAGATCAGTGACAAAAGGCCCCATTCCCAGTATCACAGAACAAATGAAATATGGTGTAGTAAAGTAGGCTGAGTCTGTTGCTCTCACTGGTTTTGGTTTTTTTTTTGTTGTTGTTTGTTTTGTTTTGTTTTTGGTACCAGGGATTGAACCCAGATGCATTTTACCACTGAGCCACATGCCTCGTGCTTTTTTTTTTTTTTTTTTTTTTTTTAAGAGAGAGGGATAGTGAGAGAGACAGAGAAAGAGAGAATCAACTTTATTTAGTTTTTCACATGACCTTAATTGCTCCAATGCTTAGTTGTGTACGTGGTGCTGGGGTTTGAACCCGGGTCCTCACACCTGCCAGGCAAGTACCGAAACTGCTGAGCTACTGCTCCAGCCCCATCCCTAGTGGTTTTTAATTTTTTATTTGAGTCAAGGTCTCACTAAGTTGCTTAGGGCCTTGCTAAATTGCTAAGGCTGGCCATGAATGTGCAATCCCCCTGGCTCACTTGGTCTTTTTACAGGAGGCTGTTTATCAGTCTTGAAGAGTGAGAGCATCCCAACTGGGGTTAGGTGGATTGTGACACCTTTACCTGTTGACATGATTTCAGTACATTGTTTACCTGTCTGGATAGATTTAAGCATTATATCAATTAATTCTAATGAAATTCACCTTCACAACATAGAATTAAAATATTCATGTAGGCAGATGCTGTTTAAAATAGGGGCTGGACCAGTGGCTCGGTGGTTGGAATGTTTGTCTAGCATGCACAGTGACCCCCTCAAACCCCAGCACCACATACACAACTGAGTGTTGGAGAAACAAAGTCCAGATGGAAAAATAAATTGATTTTCTCTCTCTCTCTCTCTCATTCTTTCCCCCTGTCTTTCTAAAATAATAATAATAATAAAGTATTCATGCAAGCCAGGCATGGTGGTATGCACCTATAATCCCAGCAATTCAAGAGGCCAAGGAAGGGGGGGAGGTCACAAGTTCAAGACCAGCCTCAGCAACTTTAATGGGTTCCTGAGAATTAAGAGAGACGTGTCTCACAATAAAAAGGGCTAGAAATGTAGCTCGATGATAGAATGCTTGACGAACATGGGTGAGGCCCAGGGTTCAAGCCCTAGCACAGCAGAACAGGCTTTGTTAGACTATGTGTTTATTTACTGTGCTTTAAATTCATCTTCAACATAAACACTTTGTAGGGAAGTTTATACAGGTGGAGTATCCATTATCCAAAATGCTTAAGAACAAAAAAATGCATCTAACTTTGGATTTGGGGGGGGGCCGGGTAGGAATGCTTATACACATAGAATGAGATATCCTGGGGAGGGGACCCAGGTATAAACACAAAATTTGTTGATGTTTCATATCATACCTTACAAATATCTCCTGATGGTAATTTTATACAATATTTTTAGTGTACCTGTGTTTTTGTTTTGTTTTAAGAGAGAGTATCAATTTTTATTCATCTGGTTTTAGTTTTTCCAACACTTTGTTGTGTATGTGGTGCTGAGGTTCGAACCTGGGTCCTCAGGCATGCCAGGCAAGAATTCTGCCTCTGAGGGGCTGGAGCGGTGGCTCAGCGGTTTCTGCGCTTGCCTGGCAAGCACAAGGACCCAGGTTCAAACCCCAGCACCACATATACAGCTAAGTGTTGGAGCAACTAAGGCCATGTGAAAAACTGAATAAATTTATTCCTCTCTTTCTCTGTCTCTCTCACTGTCCCTCTCTCTTTAAAAAATAAAATAAAATAAAAGCAAAATGTTTAAAAAAAAAAAAAAAGATTCTGCCTCTGAGCCACTGCGTTCTGCCCCCCTGTTATGTGTGTTTTGGCTGTGGACTCTCACATGAGGTCAGATGAATTTTCCACTTCCGGTAGCATATCAGCACTCAAAACATTTTCAGATTTCGGGGATTTGGGGATGCTTAACCTATAGTAAAATTGAATTTATGCTTTCATTCAGCAAGTATTGACTGAGAGTCTACTGTGTACAAGGCATTGATTTAGATACTGAGAGTAAAGTTCTGCATACACAACTATTCCCTGCCCTCATGGTGCTTAAATTCGGGCAGAAAAGCAACTAGAGATATATTGCCAGACCATGATATGTGTTCTGAATAAAAGTAAGGCAGATCAACAGGATAGGCCAGGAAGTGTTCACCTCGTTATGAGCATATCTTTGAAGCTATACAGTGATAGGCTGTGGGGTCCAGATGCTAAGATTTAGGTCTCAGGTCTCCAGACTCTAACCCTGCACAAGTTTTTCTGTACCTCATAGTCTTCATATATAAAATCATTCTGTTGCATATATAGTTGATACCTACAAAGGATAAAGCTATGCCCAGAATGTAGTAGGCCTTCAATAATCAGTCTGTTTTGTATCCCTGGGTTTTGTTGGTTTTCTTTCTTTTTTATTTATTTATTTTTTTTTTTTTAAGACAAGATCTTGGGGCTGGAACGGTGGCTCAGCAGTTACGGTGCTTGCCTTGCATGCACGAGTACGCGAGTTCAAACCCCAGCACCATGTACACAACAAAGTCTCAGAGCAACGGAAGCCATGTGAAAAACTAAACAAACATTGATTCTCTCTGTCTCTCTCTCCCACTGAACCCTCTTTCTTTAAAAAAAAAAAAAAAAAATAGACAAGATCTTGCTAAATTGCTAAGACTCGCCTCAAATTTGTGATCGTCCTGAGTCTCTGGGATTACAGGTGTGCACCACTGTGCTCCTCTACCCCAGCTTCTTACTGAATGTGTGTGTCTGTATATAACGATATAGACACATTCATATCACTGAGGACTATTTCATTACTTTGTCACACCTATCGAAAGGAAACGACAGGGGGATTGGAGCGGTGGCTCGGCCGTTACGGCGCTTGCCCAGCATGCGCGAGTACACAGGTTCAAGCCCCAGCACCCATGTATACAACTAAGTGTCAGAGCAACGAAAGCCATGTGAAAAACTCAATAAAGATTGATTATCTCCCTCCGTCCCTCTCTCTCTCACTGTCCTCTCTTTTTAAAAAAAGAAAAAAGGAAAGGACAAAGCTAGACATGGTGGTGGGCATGTGCTCAAGAGCCTTAGGCAGGAATATTGCTTGAACTCTGGAGTTTGGAAAGCCTGGGTAACATAGCTAAATCCTGTCTCTTAAGAAAAAGATAGGAAGGATGAAAAAGAACAACAAAAACCCAATATTTAATCCCTCTTTCTCATTAATAGTGATTCATTTGTTCTGTAGAGAATACATGGGGATTATCTCTCTTAACTTTACCTTTCTCTGTTGCAACCTAACACTAGCAAGAAAAATTATTTTGTAACTTGAGAGCCATTATTCCAGTGTTGTTCTCTGGGAAAACAAATAGGTCTTACAGCAAGCCTGTATATAACGGTAGAATCTATTAACCAAATAATACCATTCATCTTGTCAGCACCTTTTTTCCCATGGTATTAGGGATGGAGCCCAGGGCCTCAGTCATGCTCAGGCAAGTGTTCCAACACTGAGTTAAAATCCTAGTCCCCTTGCCAGCACATTCAATTTAATTTTACCTACCTAGTAATGCTTCTAATTAATTTACAATTACCGTGTTAATTTTAATGAAAATCTCTTGTATTTCTTCTTAGGTTTTACGTCTCCTAGATGTTGTTGGGTTGCCTGAGCTGGTTATTCAGTTGGCTACATCAGCAATAACTGAAGCAGGTGATGACTGGAAAAGTCAGGTAAGAACTATTTGGTTCATTTTCCTCAAAGTTGTTCTGGGTGTAGTACTTTAATTTCTACTGCCCTTTTTTGACATTTGATCTAAATTTGATATTTAGGCTACTTTAAGGACATGCATTTTCAAGCATCATTTGGACTTGGGTCACAATAGCCAAGCATATGAGGCCTTAACCCAAATTCCTGACTCCAGCAGGTAATCTCACAGTCTTTTATACAGAAAGCACTTTACCAGCCCTGTTTAACCCCCTAAGACAGTTTATCCTTACATCCTATTCTTTCCTTGTAGGCAGTTAGATTGTTTACGGCAGTTGGTGGTGGTTCTCTGTGAACGCTCACAGCTACAGGATCTTGTAGAGTTTCCCTATGTGAATCTGCATAATGAGGTAATTTTATTTATCCACTGAGGTCCAGAAACAGCTCTTGTTGCCATGATTGCTACTAACTTTGATAATCTGTGTGCTTTCCCTGCGTTAGGTTGTTGCAATAATAGAATCACGTGCTAGAGCTGTGGACCTTATGACTCATAATTACTATGAACTTCTCTATGCATTTCACATATATCGCCATAATTACCGCAAAGGTGAGCAACTAAACCAAATACTTGGTATTGGAGGCTACCTTATTAGTTTAACAATATTTTACAGACAGGGGCTGGAGCAGTGGCTTAGCAGTTCAAGTGCTTGCTTGGCAGGACCCAGGGTTTTTTTGTTTTTGTTTTTTGTTTCTTGTTTTTTGTTTTGTTTTTTTTTTAAAGAAAGAGGGGAGAGAGAGAGAGAAACAATTTTTATTTATTTTTTCACATGGTTTTTGTTGCTCCGAGACTTCGTTGTACACATGGTGCTGGGGTTTGAACTTACATACTTGCACATGCGCCGTAACCGATGAGCCACCGCTCCACCCCTGGGACCCAGGTTTAAACCCCAGCACCATATACACAACTAAATGTTAGAGAAATGAAGGCTTGATGGAAAAATAAATAAAAATTGATTCTCTCCTCTCTCCCTCTCTAAGTAATAAAAATAATAATAATTTATAGAAATGTGTGTTGAACTTACCTAAGTTTTAGTTATGTTTAAGTACAAGATTCATGACACTGTTTTGAAGATTATCTGTTTGCTTTGAAGATATATATTTTCTCCAGTTCTAGAACATTCTCAGGTCATTTCCAGTGAGGTAGCTCCATATGTGCATTTTCTGTCCAGTTATAAAGGAATCTTTAGCTTTTTTACTAGAAGTAGCTTCAACTTTTATGACTAGTTTTGAGTTATCTGCCATTTCACCCTTGACTTCCTCCCTTTATTTTAGACGTTGGACTAAAATTCTGCAGCATAGGTCATCTAAATATAGTAGATAGAATTCCCATTATAGATGGTTGAATTGTCGAATCCCTTCAGTATTAAGCAGAATTCTTAGGAGTAAATTTGACATTTTGAGGTTATTAAAAGATATACTGGTAAATTCTTTTTTTTTTTTTTTTCTTTTTAATTGTGCTGGGGAGTGGATCCAGGAACTCAAACTTACTAAGCATCTACACCTCCACTGAGCTATACCCACAGTCCCTCAACTTTTTCTTTTAATTCTTTTTTCCTTTTCTTTTTTTAGTCCTGGGGATTGAATTTGGGGGTCCTTTACCACGGAGCTAAGTTCCTAGCTCTTTTTTTATTTTTCACTTTGAAAAGGGATTTTGGTAAGTTGCTGAGGCTTGCATTGAATTTATGATCCTACCTCAACCTCCCAAGTTGCTGGGATTGTAGCTATATGCCACTGGCCCAGCAGTCCCTCAGCTTTTTTTAGTGTAAAATCTTTCAGTTCTTCAGAAAAACTAAACATTAATACAGTGATCACCGACCTGTATATCCTTCACCTAAATTTAATGATTATTAATATTTTGCTGCATCTTTCCTCTCTTCCCACCTTCACTTTCTTTACTGTCTCTCATTCTATTTATTATTTGTTTATATTTGTAAATTTCTTTGACAGTAAGTTACAGATATCATGACTGTTAACACATAAATATTTTCAGTGTTTCCCCCTAAAGACATTCTTTTCTATAATTTTGAATTGTCAAATTAAAGAAATGTGGTTAATTAATTTAGTTTGGGTTTTTGTTTGTTATTTTGGTGGTACTTGGACTTGAATCTAGGAGCACTTCATCCCTGAACTTTTTTTTTTTTTTTTTTTTTTTTAAGAGAGAGGGACAGTGAGAGACATAGAAAGAGAGAAACAACTTTATTTAGTTTTTCACATGACCTTCGTTGGTCCAACACTTAGTTGTCTACGTGGTGCTGGGGTCTGAACCCGGGTCCTCGTGCTTGCCAGGCAAGCGCCAAAACCGCTGAGCTACTGCTCCAGCCCCATCCCTGAGCTTTTAATTATTATTTTTTAAATACTAGAAATTGAACTCAGAGTGCTTTACCACTGAGCTATATACCCCTAGCCCATTTTTTATGTTTAAGTGCAAGATTCACATACTTAAATATGAGACAGGCTCTCGATAAGTTGCTTAGGGGGCCTCTCTGAGTTGCTAAGGCTGGTTTTGAATTTGTGATACTCCTACCTCAGCCTCCTGAGTACTGCAAGTGTGCGCTACTGCACCCAGCTGTATATTCTTTCGATTCTTTTTTCATTTAATTTTTTTTTTTCTGTTATCATTTAGAAAGAGAAATGATAGGCAATTAAAGATCTCATTATCTGCTTTCATAGTAATATCTATTGCGTCAATCTGCTTAGGATCAGTTAAGCAAGATTAACGTTCAGGTCTTTACAACAAGACTGTTCTTCTAACAAACTTACATATTACAGGGGCGCAAAAAATATTTGTTCGTAAAGAAAAAAGTGCAATTTTGAGGGTTTTTTTAATAGTTTTGTTTTTTTATGAAAACAGAAAGAAAAATTTAAAATCCATTTAGTTTCTAGAGACCCATGCTACACTAGAACAATGTATTTTTCCATATCTCATTCAACCTATCTGAAGTTGTATAAAAATAAGAGTGTTGCTGGGCACAGTGGTGCACACCTGTAATCCCAGCAGCTTGGGAAGCCCAGGCAGGAGGATCACAACTGCAAAGCCAACCTTAGCAACTTCACAAGGCCTTAAGCAACTTAGCAAGACCCTGTCTCAAAATAAAATATAAAAAGGACTGGGGTCTGGTTCAGAGGTTGAGCCTGGTTTAAAAAAAAAGAAAAAAAATCACATTTTAAAAATTCTTGGGTCTAATTCATTATTGCCTCATAGCTGGCACGGTGATGTTTGAATATGGAATGCGTCTTGGCAGAGAGGTCCGAACTCTTCGGGGACTTGAGAAGCAAGGCAACTGCTATCTGGCTGCTATTAATTGTTTACGTCTTATTCGTCCAGAATATGCATGGATTGTGCAGCCAGCATCTGGTGCAGTGGTATGAAAACTTTCCATTTTGGAATTTGGGGATCATTTAATCTCTTTAGTTTTGTCCTTTCAAAACTATTATCTTATTTTGCTTCATTTCATTTAAAATTTCTACTGAGATACTTGTAAACCTAAACTCTTTTTCTGCAATTCAACTATAATAGACTACTGTCCTTTTAATTCTCAAGGTCAGAATTTTTGTAGAAAGAATTGTTGCAGAGTAGCTTTGGAATTAGACTTGAATGACTTCAGACAAATTCCTTAATCTTTTGGTATTTGATTAACCTCTTGAATAAAAAATAGGGCTGATAGTATCTACCTTATAAAGGATTGTTTGGGTATAAAGAGATAATTTCAGTACATTGCTTAAAACAGTGACAATGTCTGACCCACAAAAAGTGCTTAATAATGCTGGAGCAGTGGCTTAGCACTTACAATGCCTGCCTGACAAGTGCAAGGATGTGGGTTCAAACCCCAGCACCACGTACACAATGAAGTGTTGGAGCAATGAAAGCCACAAGAAAAACTAGAATAAGGGGCTGGAGCGGTGGCTCAGCGGTTTCGGTGCTTGCCTGGCGAGCCTGAGGACCCGAGTTCAAACCCCAGCACCACGTACACAACTAAGTGTTGGAGCAACGAAGGCCATGTGAAAAACTAAATAAATTTGATTCTGTCTTTCTCTGTCTCTCTCACTGTCCCTCTCTCTTTAAAAAAAAAAGAAAAACTAGAATAAAATTGATTCTTTCTCTTTAAAAAAAAAAAAAGTGCTTAATAAATAATAACTACTTTTCTTTCAAACATATTTGTTAATTTAGTCTGCAGGGTTTTTTTGTTGTTGTTTGTTTTGTTTTTTAAAGAGCAAGAAAGCCAGAGAGAATCCATTTTTATTTATTTTTCATCTGATTTTGTGTTTGTTTTTGATTTTGTTATTCTGACACTTAGTTGTGTACGTGGTACTGGGGTTTGAACTCGGATCCTCGTGCACGCCAGGCAAGTGCTCTGCTGCCGAACCAATACTCCAGCCCTGCAGTTGTTTTAAAAGACACACACTTTGATTTTTTTCCCCACCATGCAGATGGGCCACATATGCCCAGTTCTTTGTGTTGTATAGTTCCTGCATTTACTAGGCTTTGCCCAGGATTTTCAGAGGGGATTATAACTTTGTAACCAAGGAAAGCCATGTGATTTATATGGAGATGAAATCCATGTCCTTGGATGCAGTAACGTCTTGTAGTAAAGTGAGCCAACTTGGCAGGCGACTCCATTTATTTCTTTGATAGCACAGCATCTCTGTAAGAAGAGTTGTGCTGGTGAAGCAAAAATAATTTCTATTGAGAGGATTTAAGCCTGACATGTCTAAATCACAGTTAATGATATCAAAATAAAAATACCAATATTTACAGTGAAGTCACTTGTTTTGTTTTGTCAGTATGATCGCCCCGGAGCGTCCCCTAAGAGGAATCATGATGGAGAGTGCACAGCTGTCCCAAGTGAGTCAGGGTCTCGTGCTGATCTTCAGTGAACAATAATATTGTCATATTTCAGTAGATCCGTAGATGAAGATTTATGTTATAGCAGTTTTACGTAACGTACACATTTATAACTGTATATACTTGTTACATACCAAAAATATTATACATAATAGTGACATTGTTAAAATATGGTAAAAGTTCTTATTTTTAAAGTTTGTTTTCAGAATATTAATCTGTTAAAGGTTATCTGGTAGCCCTTTGAAAATGCTGTATATTGGTATGAAAATGCTTAAAAAAGAGAGTATCTTTGTTGCCTATTGTATTTAAATCAGCTTAATACCAAACGTTTTTTCCTCAGGTTCCCTTGATATTACCAGGGAAGCATGATGTCTTTCATAAAGAGCCTATGCTCTAGATTTGGACACACCTGGTTTTAATTCTGCCTCTCACCGTGGACATGTTCCTTTCTCATTAATAGAGATGGCAGTGTTTCACAGTTGTAAGACTTTAATGAAGTTACATGTAAAATAACTGATAAGCACCTCCTCGACCACAGCTGGTGATTCGAGTGCTTTGATTTGACTCAGCAGGACATGTGAAGCAGGAACATTATTTTTATTAAGCAGAGACCTTAATTTTTTAAGTTAGCTTTTACTGAGTCCCCTCTTTTCTCTCTCCCTTCATGCCTTTGGAAATTAGATTGAATGTTAATGTTTAGTGGAAAATGGCATGGTACGTTAATCTAATAGACACATCCTTTGTATTTTGGGAATTGAAAGTAATATTCTTTGGTTTCCAGCCAATCGGCAAATTGAAATCCTGGAACTGGAAGATCTGGAGAAAGAATGTTCTTTGGCTCGCATTCGTCTCACTCTGGCTCAGCATGATCCATCAGCAGTTGCAGTTGCAGGTAAGAATATAGCAGGAAGCCTCTACTCTATTAGTACCAGAGCGTACTTCAGGGCTAGGCAGCATCGTGTGCTAGATGGATCCAAAGCATGGGGTTGTTATTCTGTGATATTCATCAACAAAGTAAAGTATATCTCCTCAGATGCACTAACTAGCCATTTTCCATTTCCACAGGAAGTTCATCAGCAGAGGAGATGGTCTCACTCTTGGTTCAGGCTGGCCTTTTTGACACTGCCATATCACTCTGTCATACTTTTAAGCTTCCCTTAACACCAGTCTTTGAGGGGCTTGCTTTCAAGTAAGTAAAAAAGTCTTTTAACATTCTTGATTTTCTAATGCAAAGATACTATCCTATTGCTTAATGTGAAGCAGCAATCACAAGACAGTAGCCTATAAGCCATTTATGTTTTAAAGAAGTTTTTTTTAATTCATGCAACAAGTTTTTTCCATGATTTAAAAAAAAACATTTGTTTGTAGTGGCTTTTGATTTTACTTTAAAAAAAAAAATCTTCGGGGCTGGAGCGGTGGCTCAGCGGTTTCGGCGCTTGCCTGGCAAGCACGAGGACCCGGGTTCAAACCCCAGCACCACGTACACAACAAAGTGTTGGAGTAACCAAGGCCATGTGAAAAACTAAATAAAGTTGTTTCTCTCTTTCTCTGTCTCTCTCACTGTCCCTCTCTCTTAAAAAAAAAAAAAATCTTCAGAAGTCAGAAGATCAGACAACCTGAGGTAGATAATGGTGTTCTCTATAGATAAGGCATATTTTAGGACATCTGTTGGCCCCCCTAAGCAGTATTAAAAATGACTGATTTCACCACATAATCATCACCACTGCATTAATGTATATTCATGAGTATCCTGTGTATCCTAATTTTGTACTAAAGACAGTTTAATAATAAATGAGTTTTAAGTAATATTAGCACAATTTAAAAAAATAGTTTTACAAATGGTTGTACCCTCCTTTTTTGCCCCCCCAAAAATTACATAAAATGTGATGATTATGTGGTAAAATATAGTATTTCTGAACTGATGTATAGCTCAGTGGTAGAATTGCATGCCT
The DNA here is from genome assembly GCA_004027875.1 of Aplodontia rufa. Classification (NCBI taxonomy): domain Eukaryota; kingdom Metazoa; phylum Chordata; class Mammalia; order Rodentia; family Aplodontiidae; genus Aplodontia; species Aplodontia rufa. The sequence continues at coordinate 52,701 of PVKS010001736.1, forward strand.
TGCTTTTGTAAGAGCCTGAGTTCTAACCATAGCACCCCCCCTCAAAAAAAAAAAAGTCACCTGGTTTGTGAATTAGAAATATTTTTAAACATTCAGAATTTTTCACATTTTTCTTCTGGAAGTAAACTGTCTCTTGATACTTAACTTTTAGCCTCTTGTGAGTCATCCAGTTATCTGCCTTTGAGAAGGAAGAGCCAAGACTCTAGTAGTAGATTCAAATGTACTAGCGCTAGAGTTGTCTTATCTCTCTAGCGTTAGCAGCAAGATAAGGTGGTTGCACTTCAGCAGTTAGTTTACTGGTGAGGAACCATTTTCATTCCAGATGCATCAAGTTGCAGTTTGGAGGAGAAGCAGCACAAACAGAAGCCTGGGCCTGGCTAGCAGCCAATCAGCTGTCCTCGGTCATCACAACTAAAGAATCTAGGTAAAGCCCTAGTGTTCTTCTGACTCTGGGTGGGTATACTTGTCTCAAAGCTGAAGCTCTCTTCCTTTGATTAATTTGTTCTATATAAAACTTTTCAATTTTTTCTTTCTCTTTTGGGTAGGTTTTTTTTTTTTTTTAATCAATTTTATTTATTCATCTGGTTTTTGTTTCTCCAACACTTAGTTGTGTATGTGGTGCTGGGGTTCGAACCTAGGTCCTCATGCATGCCACACAAGCACTCTACTGCTGAGCCAACACTCCAGCCCCTTGGCTAAGTTTTTATAGAAGCTGTGGAGTTTATAATTAGGGTGACATCATGACATTTATTGTTCAAACCAGATAGGTAAAGACCTATGAAATATCTTCTTTTCTTCATCCCCTTCCTCAAAGACTTGGTGGATATATTGTATCATAAAGAAAAGGTACTCTTGGGTTGGAACGATGGCTCAGTGGTTACGGTGCTTGCCTGGCATGCACAGGAACACGAGTTCATACCCCAGCACCAGGTACACAACAAAGTGTTGGAGCAACAAAAGTCACATGAAAAACTAAATAAAAAATTGGTTCTCTCTTTCCCTCTCTCTCTAAAAAAAAAAAAAAGAAAGAAAAGAAAAAAGGTACTCTTAACTGGGATGTAGCTCAGTAGTAGAGCATTTGCCTAGCATGCAGGATACCCTGGATTCAAGTCCCAGTACCACGGGGGGGCGGGGGGGGGGGTGTGTGTGGAGATGAAGGGCTGGAGCAGTGGCTCAGGAGCTGGAGTGCTTGCCTGGCATGTGTGAGGACCCAGGTTCAAACCCTAGCACCACATACACAACTAAGCATTGGAAAAACAAAGGCCAGATGAAAAAATAAAATTGTTTCTTTCTCTCTCTCTTAAAAAAAAATTATTTTTTCTTTTGAGATTTTATTTTAAGAAAAGGTACTCTTAGCTAGGCAAGGTGGCATATATCTGTAGTCCCAACCACTAGGAATGCTGAGATAGGAGGTTCGAATGAGCCTACAAAGTTTGAGATAAGCCTGGGTAACCTAGTGAGTCCCCATCTCAAAAAAGAAAAAGTATTTTTGAGGCAAAAACCCATGTTTACTTGGCTTTAGAACATGATGTACTTTTTCCCCCATTCTTCCATCAAGCTAACCCTGCGTGGTTATCATTATCATCACAGTGTCCCCTTATAACTTGTTTCTATATGTTCTTTTTTTTTTTTTTTTTTTTTTTTTGAGAGAGAGAGAAAGAATCTATTTTATTTAGTTTTTCATGTGGCTTTCATTGCTCTAACACTTTATTATGTACCTGGTGCTGGGGTTCAAACCCACATCCTTCATGCATGCCAGGCAAGCACCATAATTGCTGAGCCACCACACAAGCCCTATTCTTTTTTTTTTTTTTTTTTAAGGAGAGAGAAGAAGGAAAAAAACATAGAATCAGTTTTATTTATTTTTCCATCTGATCTTCATTTCTCTAACACTTAGTTGTGTATGTGGTGCTAGAGCTTTAACTCAGGTTCTCTCGCATGCCAGGCAAGTGCTCCACTGCTGCGCCGCCGTTCCAGCCCGTTTCTGTATATTCTTTAGTGATAACATTGTCTGTTATATCTTCTCTTCTTTTAGAGAGAGAGAAAAAAAATAAGAGAATCAGTTTTATTTATTTTTTTCATCCTGTTTTTGTTTTTCGGATACCTAGTTGTGTATGTGGTGCTAGAGCTTTAACTCAGGTTCTCTCGCATGCCAGGCAAGTGCTCCACTGCTGCGCCACTGTTCCTGCCCCTCATACTTTCTTCAGATCTTTTCTTTCCATATACTTTCCCAGTGTCTACCTGAATGTACTTCAGTTTCTTCTTCACAGTCCTTCTCAAACAACCCTAACCTCAGTAAACTATAAACTTTCTTTTTTGAAATGCATTTACATTTGTATTATACGTCTTCACATTTTAAAATGGTAGAGAATATGGAAGTTGTCTTAACTTTTGTTGCTGTAACAGAATATCTGAGACTGGGCAAATACAACAGAATTTTGACTCATGATCCATCGTGAAAGTGTTAGCGTCTAGTCAGGGCTTTCTTTATCATCCTTTGGCAGAAGGCCAGAAGGGCAAGAGAAGGCCAAGTTCGCCTTCCCCACAAATCTACTCTCACAATAACTAAGCCTCTTATTAGGCCCCACTTCCCATTACTGTCACATTGGGGATCAAGATCCTAACACATGAACTTCGTTCAATCCGTAGCAGCAGCTCTCTGCTATTAGTTCTCAACCCTTAAATTAGCATATCAGAATCACTTCTTTTTTTTCTTCAGAATCACTTCTGAAAACAGATTATGAAATGGGTATGGTGGCACTCACCTTTAATCCCAGGATCTTGGGAGACTGAGGCAAGAGAATTGCAAGTTCAAAGCCAATCTCAGAGATTTAGTGAGACCCTAAGCAACTTAAACTCGTCTCAAAATTTTTTTTAAAAGGTGGGGGGCTCCTGGGGTTGTCATTCAGTGGTTAAGCACCCCTGGGTTTAATCCTTGGTACTCAATCAGTTAATTAATAAAACAGATTGTGACACACCGCTTTATTCTTCTAAATCAGAATTTTTACATAATTCTAATGTTTGTTCAAGTTTGGGAACCAGTAAAGTAAAATCTTGAGCCAGTCCCCATCCCCACCAAGAAATTCTTAAGCAGACTAAATTAATTATATAATTAAATTAAGATGTGATTAGTGGGAGGAAAATGTGAAAATCTAGGGCTGGAGCAATGGCTCAGCAGTTTTAGTACTTGCCTCACATGCACAGGGATGTGAGTTCAAATCCCAGCACCATGTACACAATGAAGTCTCGGAGCAGCGAAGACCACATGAAAAACTAAATAAAAATTCTTTCTCTCTCTCTGTCCCTCTCTTTAAAAAAAAAACTCTTTCTCTCACTGTCCCTCTCTCTCTTAAAAAAAAAAAAAAAATGAAAATCTAAGTCATCTAGTATCCAGTACTATTCCCCTAAGTCTTTTGACTCTAAGCATATTTGTTATCCTTTAGCTATATTATTGATTCAGTAGTGAGCTTCTAAATGTCTTTGCTTGTAAATACATGTCATTAATATACTATAAATCATTATTAAGAATCTGAAATTCTTGCCAGGCACAGTGGTGCACACCTGTAATCCCAATGACTCAAGACGCTAAGGCAGGATGATTACCAGTTCAAGGCCAGCCTGGGCAATTTAGACCTTGTCTTAAAATAAAAAATAATGCCCAGCACAATGACACATGCTTGTGATCTCAGTGACTTGGGAGGCTGAGGTGAAAGGATTACAAGTGCCAGGCCAGCATTAGCAACTTAGCAAATACTTAAGCAACTTAACAAGACTGTGTCTCAAAATTAAAACTAAAAAGCATTGGGGGTGTAACTCAGTAGTAAAGTACCACTAGGTTCAACCCCTAGTACCAAAAAGTAAAAATAAAAATATAGAATATAGGGGCTGGAGCGGTGGCTCAGCGGTTTCGGCGCTTGCCTGGCAAGCACGAGGACCCGGGTTCAAACCCCAGCACCATGTACACAACTGAGTGTTGGAGCAACTAAGGCTATGTGAA
>PVKS010001736.1:56797-83312 GCA_004027875.1 Aplodontia rufa
GCAAGCATGAGGACCCGGGTTCAAACCCCGGCACCACGTACACAACTGAGTGTTGGAGCGACTAAGGCCATGCGAAAAACTAAATAAAGTTGTTTCTCTCTTTCTCTGTCTCTCTCACTGTCCCTCTCTCTTTATTAAAAAAATAGAATATAGGGGCTGGAGCGGTGGCTCAGCGGTTTCGGCGCTTGCCTGGCAAGCACGAGGACCCGGGTTCAAACCCCAGCACCATGTACACAACTAAGTGTTGGAGCAACTAAGGCCATGTGAAAAACTAAATAAAGTTGTTTCTCTCTTTCTCTGTCTCTCTCACTGTCCCTCTTTCTTAAAAAAAAAAAAAAAATAGAATATAAAAAGGATAAAAAGGTACCAGTGTTAGAGTCTTCCTGGGTTTAATCCCTAGTACAAAAAAAAAGGGTGGGGGGTCTGAAGCTCTTCAGCAACCATAGTCAGACTTAAAAATTTTTTTTAAAAGATCTGAAACTCAATTTTTCCTTTTGTCTATCTTCAAGTGCTACAGATGAAGCATGGCGACTGTTGTCAACTTACCTAGAAAGGTACAAAGTCCAGAATAACTTGTATCACCACTGTGTAATCAATAAGCTCTTGTCCCATGGAGTGCCTCTGCCTAATTGGCTTATAAACAGTTACAAGGTATGTACTGTTTTAACTTTTTGAGATTAAGAACCCACTTCTTATCAATCTAAATAACTTGGTGAGATGATTGAAAAGAAAGAGAGTGATAACTTATGGGAACATACGGAGTTCTATACTTTGGGCAGTTTCTCAGACATAGCTAAAATCACTAAGAACATTACCACACTTCAGTATTTAAAGTTCCACAGGTTAGTAATTAAATTAATGCCTGCTTGTGTGCTTGATGAATAATTAGCTTAGATTTAGAATAATGAGTGTACGTGTACAGTCTCTACTGTTTGTTACCCAGAAGCATCCAGGTCAGCGTTTGGAGTAATTTTTAAATACAACATTGTTTCTTTACATTGGTGGTGTCAGAATTGAGTTAGTGATCATCTGTGAATCTGTTTTTCATGACCATAAGGAAGTAACTCTAGGGCTGGGGATGAACCTGGGAGGTAGAATGCTTGCCCAGTGGCACCATTCCCTGCACTGCAAAAAAAAAGAAAAGAAAAACCTGAGGCCTGAGGTGGGCTAACTTTATACAGAAAAGTTTATTTAGCTTACCTTTTTGGAAGCTGAAAATCCAAGAATAGGTGGTGTCTGGTGCAGGCCATTAGCAGTTTCACATCGTGGCAGTTCATGCCATGGTGGGAACTCACATGGGAGCCAGTGATCCTATCACCAGACAGGAAGACAGGGGCTGGGCTCATTTAATTCACTCTCCACAACTATGTGATCCCTCAGAGGGCAGCACCCTCACTGAGCTAAGGACACTCACTTGGCCCTACCTCTTAAAGGTCCCAACACCACCCAGAATCGCCACCTTACAAGCCTCCTAGACATGAGCTCTTGGTGGGCAAACCAAGAATTATCTGAATGGTGGATTTCTTTAAAACATAGATTCCTGGGCCTCATCCCAGACTTACAGAATTGAATTGAATTATCTGAGAGAAGGAACCAGGAATTTACATTTTACCAAGCTCCTAATTTTATTTATTTATTTATTTATTTTTTTTTTGGTGGCGAGGTAAGTGGGGAACCAGGGATTGAACCCAGGGGCACTCAACCACTAAGCCACATCCACATCCTTCTTATATTTTATTTTGAGACAGAGTCTTGCTGAGTTGCATAGGGCTTCGCCAAGTTGCTGAGTTTTGAACTTGAGATCCTCCTGCCTCAGCCTCCTGAGTCATTGGGATTATAGGCATGTGCCACAGCACCTGGCTCCTAATTTGATTTTAATGCACACTTCAATTTGAGAACTATTATATCTGAACCACCTCAAGTAGAATAATGAAAGAGAATCTAAGGTTAAAAATATTTTTTTTTAATTAGAGCTTTATGGTAAGATACATTTAAAAAGAAAATCTAAAGGTTAAAATCTGGAAAGTTAAACTTAAGTTAAAAAATAAAACAGCTAAGATGATAAAGGTCAGATTGTGACCAAATCAGAACATACAAAACATGTTTAACATAATTAATAGGGCTCTTCCAAAACAGTACTGTTTAAAACTAGTGATTCTTTGACGTTCTTTTGTATTTGTCATTTATGCAGTTCTTTTTTTTGACTGTGGGTTCACTCTGGGGCACTTTACCACCACAGTGCTACATCCTTTTTTATTTCTAGACAAGGTCTTGCCAAGTTGCTGAGGCAAGCCTCAGATTTGTAGTCTTCCTGCCTCACGTCTCAATGGTAAAAGTGTTCCTGGGTTCAATCCCCAATACAGAAAGAAAGGAAATATAAGTACCAAGGAATCAGATATCCAGCATCCTTTGGTCAGTGCTCAGATAAAATGGAAGTAGGTGTACATTCTTGTTAGCTGGGCTGATAAGCATGCCTATAATCCAGTGACTCAAGAGGCTGAGGCAAGAGGATCTCAAGTTTGAGGCTAGTCTGGGCAAGTTCACAAAACCCTGTCTGAAAATCAAAAGGGTGGGGGATGCAGCTCAGTGATAGAGCTGAGTTCAGTCCCAAGTACTAGGGGGAAAAAAAATCAATGGCTTTTTACAGAAAGTTGATGCCGCTGAGTTACTTCGTCTGTACTTGAACTATGACCTTTTAGAAGAAGCTGTGGATTTGGTCTCTGAATATGTGGATGCTGTATTAGGAAAAGGACATCAGTACTTTGGGATTGAGGTAGGTATATATAAGTGTTTTTTTTTTTCCTGTAAGAAAGATAAGGATCTGAAATTAAATTCAGTGTATAGTAGTGTATCTAACCTTTATTGTTTGCAGTTACATAAATGAATATTACCATTCTAGATGTCTCTAATTTCCTATTTATAAAATAGGGATAAAGGGGCTGGAGCAGTTGCTGATCGGTTAAGGCGCTTGCCTGGCATGCACAAGGACCCAGGTTCAAATCCCAGCACCACATACATAACTGTCAGAGCAACGAAAACCAGATAAAAAACTAAAGTTGTTTCTCTCTTTCTCTTTCTGAAAAAAAAAATTATATTTATAAATATGCATATATGTATATACATTACATATATATGTATATACATATATACATATATATTCCTATGTATAAAATAGGAATACTTTCCTTTTTCTCCATCAAAAGAATGTGGCTTTAGGGACTAGAGCAGTCAGTGGCTCAGCAGTTACAGCGCTTGCCTGGCATGCACAAGGATGCAAATTCAAACCCCAGCACTACGTACACAACAAAGCGTCAGAGGAATGAATTTCATGTGAAAAACTAAATAAAGGATTGCTTCTCTCTCTCTCTCTCTCTCACTCTCTCACTCTCTCACTCTCTCACTCTCTCACTCTTCTTCCTACTTTTGAAAAAAAGAGAATCTGGCTTTAGGACTGGGAATATAGCTCGGTGATAAGAGCACTTGCCTAGCATGCACAAAGCCTTGGGTTCAGTCTGCAGCACCACAAAATTTAGGGGAAAAAAGAATGTGGATTTAGTTAGTATTTGGTAATTTTGTGTAGAAGGATTTTACCATCCATTTGTACAGGGTTTTCTTTTGACCTAAGGATTGAACCCAGAGTCCTTAGCCACATCCCCAGCTCTTTTTTTTTTTTTTAAAGAGAGAGAGAATCAATTTTATTTAGTTTTTCATGTGGTTTTCGTTGTTCTGGCATTTTATTGGGTAGATGGTGCTGGGGTTTGAACCCGTGTCCTCACACATGCCAGGCAAGCACCGTAACTGCTGAGCCACTGCTCCAGCCACCTCTTTATTTTTTATTTTTGTTTTGTTTTTTTAAAGTGAGAAGGACATCAAGAGAGACAGAGAGAATCAATTTTTATTGAGTTTTTCACAAGGCTTTCGTTGCTCCGACACTTAGTTGTGTATGTGGGTTGCTGGGGTTTGAACCCATGTACTTGTATATGCCGGGCAAGCGCTGTAACCACCGAGCCACCGCTCCAGTCCCTTTATTTTTTTTTTATTTTTTTAATCAATTTTTATTTATTTTCCATTATTTTAAATCCTTGAGGGGTACAGCATCATAAGGATTCTGTGTCCAATTGCCTTTGAAGGAAGGTTGCTTTGGAATTTGGCCTGAACCATGCCACTGTTTCTATGAGCATGAGTTACCTTTCCCCAGATTACTCTGACCAGGAGTCACTGTTGTTTTTTGCTTTGTACACATAAGCACATCTCTTGCCCAAGTAGAATTCAGTTTCATCTCTGGCATAAACACCTTCAATTTTAAGAAGAGCTGTGTGTTCCCTTTGGTTCCGGAGTCCCCGCTTATAGCCAGCAAAAATGGCCTTGCACCACAGCCTTCCAGACATATTTGCCTTTTAGAAGTCCTGTTCCCAGCAGGCCTCCACAGGCTCCAAGATGGCAGAAAGAGCAGCCCCTTTATTTTTTATTTTGAAACAGGGTCTCACTAAATTGCTTAGGGCCTCGATAAATTGTTACAGCTGGTCCTGCCTGGTATTATAGGTATGCACCACCACACCAAGCTCTATGGGATTTTCTTATTTAACCCTTATAACAGCCTTATAAGGGATTGTTTTAATTCTTTTTTTAATAGAAACCATGAGGAACCAGGCATGATGGTGCACACCTGTAATCCCAGCAGCTTTGGGGGCTGAAGCTGGAGATCACAAGTTCAAGGCCAGCCTGGACAGTTTAGCCAGGCGCCAAACCACTTAGCAAGAATCCTGTCTCAGAATTGAAAAGGGCTGTGGATGCAGCTCTGTGGTTAAGTGCCCTAGGTTTAATCCCCAGTACCAAAAAAGAAAGGAGAGGGGGTAGTAGAGATTTAGCTCACTGATTGGGTGCCCCAGGTTTAATCTCCAATACCAAATATACATATATATACATAGACATTTACATTCTCAAAGTGCACAGATAATGAATAGAAGAGCCTGATGAGCCACATCTAAACAGATCTGGTTAATACAGAACTAAAGCTTTTAAACTGTCAGGAAAGTGTTCAGGACTTTGAAATCGAACTGTCCTGTCCTTTTCCAGTTCTTGTTTGTTTGTTTGTTTGATTTGGGTTTTTCTGTTCCAGGTAATTTGAATTTAAATTCAGCTTCCATCTGGAATAGTATCATTCATTGTCAGTTTAGAAAAGAGTTTTGTTGGAGTTGGGCTTTTAGCTTAGTGGCAGAGTGCTTGCCTAGCAAGACCTCAAGTTCGTCCTCAGCCCTGAAAAAAAAAAAAGAGTTCTGTTGAAGTGTGTTTATCCTTAATAGGCCTTAGGGGCTCCTTTAAGAATGGAATTGAGGGGCTGGAGCAGTGGCTCAGCAGTCAAGGTGCTTGCCTGGCAAGTGCAAGGATGCAAGATCAAACCCCAGCACCATGTACACAGCGAAGTGTCTTGAGGAATGAAAGTCACATGAAAAACTAAATAAACATTGCTCTTTCTCTCTCTCTGCCCCCTTTCAAAAAAAAGAATGGAGTTGAAATAAATTTTAAAATTTATTTGATTTAGCTGAGAAAAGGATAGATTACATAGTTGAAAAGAAAGGGAGGGAGGTTCTTAACTGATTTTAAAATTTAAAAAAAAGGTATTTTAAGTATTTTATGTTACAGAGTCCTGTGAAAACAACTACCCAGAAGGAATGGTATTCCTTTGAGATTTTTTTCCAATAATAACATTTTTTCCTTGCAGTTTCCACTGTCTGCAACAGCTCCAATGGTGTGGCTCCCATACTCATCTATTGATCAGCTTCTCCAAGCTCTGGGGGAAAACAGTGCCAACAGTCACAACATTGCAGTACGTAAACTCTTTCATAAATTGTCTTCCGTAAACTCCTACACTAACAAGCTATACTTTACATCTTGATCTTCAATTTTTAAGGAATAAAGGGAGAAAAAAGTCAAATATTTATCACCATTACCATGCTGTTCCAGTCCCTTTATAAACAAGGTAAAGAATCTAAGCAGCTTTTTCCCAAAAAAAACCTAATGAGGGGGCTGGAGCGGTGGCTCTGCAGTTTCCTCGCTTGCCTCACATGTGTAGGGACACTGGTTCAAACCCCAATACCACATACACAACAAAGTGTCTGAGCAACAAAAACCAAATGAAAAACTAAACAAAATTGATTTAAAAAAGAAAAAAAAACCTAATAAGGAACTATGTATTCATTAATTAACAGAAACAAATATCATGCAGTCCATTTTTTAGAAAAAGTTTACAGGGTAAGCAGATACTTGAAATACAGTATAAATTATCACTATCCTAGCTGGGCACAGTGGTGCATGCCTGTAATCCCAGCGCTCAGAGGGCTGAGGCAGGAGGATCACAAGTTCAAAGCTAGCCTCAGCAACATAGTGGGGCTCTCAGCAACTTTTAACTAGGCCCTGTTTCAAAAAATAAAAAGGGCTGGGCATGTGACTCAGTGTTAAGTGCCTCTGGGTCTTTCCCAGATTAAAAAAAAAACTATCGTGCATAAACTTGGCATATACAGCAATGTTTCTAGGACTCACATATTAGCTACTGCTTTCCTTAAAAAAAGGGCGGGGGTAGTGTTTCCTTTGCTCAAAGACCCATTGTAGAGGGGCTGGAGTGGTAGCTCAGTGGTTACAGTGCTTGCCTGGCATGCACAAGTACATTGGTTCAAACCCCAGCACCCACATACACAACTGTCAAAGCAACAAAAGCCATGTGAAAAACTAAATAAAAATTGATTCTCTCTCCCTCTCTCCCCACTGTCCTTCTCTCTTAAAAAAAAAAAAAAAAAAAAAAAAAAGACTCATTGTATCTAGGCACAGTGGCACACACTTGTAATCCCAGTGACTTGCGGGGCTGAGGCAGGAGGATCGCAAGTTCGAAGCCAGCCTCACCAGTTTATCAAGGCCCTGAGCAACTTAGGGAAACCTTGTCTCAAAAAATACAAAAGGCTGGGGATGTGGCTCAGTGGTTAAGTACCCCAGGGTTCAATCTATGGTACCAAAAAAAAAAAAGTCATTGTAGGGATAGCTTATTTGCTTACTACTTAGAGCAAATATCTCTTGAGCCTGTAAATAAAACTCATACAGTGTGATTTTAAACTATTCCTTGAATAGGCATAGTGGCGCATACTATAGTTCTAGCTTCTAGGGAGACTAATACAAGAGATGGCTACAGGAGATGTAAGGTGGGAGGATCCTAACTAAGTTTGAGGCCATAATCAGCAACTTAGACCCTTTCTCAAAATAAAAAATGTAAAGGCTAGAAATGTAGCTCAGTGGTGGAACATACTTGGTTCAATCTGAAGGGCCACGCCCCCCCCCAAAAAAAAAAAGTTAGGAAGAAAGGAAGACAGCCCCACCAAAAATTAGTTCCTATCAATTGGGTCTCTAAATTTGAGATAAAATAATAACAAGTCAGGGCTGGAGTGGTGGCTCAGCAGTTACGGTGCTTGCCTGGCATGCATGAGTACAAAGGTTCAAACTCCAGCACCATGTACACAATGAAGTGTCCGAGGAATGAAAGTCACATGAAAAACTAAATAAAAATTGGTTCTGTCTTTCTTTCTCTCTCTCTCTCACTATCCCCTCTTTCTTTAATAATAATAATAAGTCAGAGCTACCTAAAGTGTTAGACCTATATTTCACTTGGAAGCTAATGACTAGTTATATCAGATGCTGCCTCTTGGGGTACTGAAAAAAAGAGCTAATATTGCTTTTATTAAAAATACTGGTTGGGGGCTTGAGCAGTGGTTCAGCAGTTATGGCACTTGTCTAGCATGCTCAGGGACGCAGGTTCATATCCCAGCACAACGTACACAATGAAGTGTGGGAGCAATGAAAGCAACATGAAAAGCTAAAATAAAAAAAATTGTTTTTCTCTGTCTGTCTCCTCTCTCTCACTGGCTCTCAATCTTAAAAAAAAAAAAAATACTGGTTGGGGCTGGAGTGGTGTGGCTCAGAGTGAGTTTCAGCACTTGCCTCACATGTGTAGGGACGAGGGTTTGTACCCCAGCACCATGTACACAACCAAGTGTCTGAACAACAAAAGCCAAATGAAAAACTAAATTGAAAAATTGATTCTTTTTCTCTCCCTCTCTTTAAAAAAAAATATATATATAAATTATAAATTAAATTAAAATATATATAAATTATATAAAATATAATTTTTTATATATATACTGGTGTAGGGTTGGAGTGGTGGCTCAGCAGTTTCAGCACTTGTCTTGCATGCACAGGAAGGCGGGTTCAAACCCCATGTACCACGTACATATCCATGTGTCAGAGCAGTGAGAGTCAAATGAAAAGCTAAATAAAATTAATTCTCTTTCGCTTTCTCTCTCACTGTCCCTCTCTCTTTAAAAAAAAAAAAAAGTACTGGTGTGAAAAATAAATAAATAAATAAATAAAATACTGATGTGGCTGGGTGCAGTGGTGCACGCCTGTAATCTAAGCAACTTGGGAAACTGAGGCTGGAGAACTGCAAGTTCAAAACAACATCAGCAACTTAGTGAGATCCTGTCTCAAAATAAAATATAAAAAGATCTGGGAGGGCTGGAGCCATGGCTCAGCCGTTGCTGTGCTTGCCTGGCGTGCGTGGGGACGCAGTTTCAAACCCTAGCGCCACAAACAGCGAAGTGTTGGAGCTGTGACGGCCACATGAAAAACTGATTCTCTTTCGTTAGCTCTCTCCCTCTCTCTCTCTCTCACTATCCCTCTCTCTTTAAAAAAGGGCTGGGGATGTGGCTCAGTGACACCCCTGGGTTAAACCCCCCAGTACAAAAAAAAAAGATACTGGTATGATTTATAGATTTAGAAAATTCATTCATTAGGAAAACAGTATTGGAATGTAGTATCTAACATCAACCTTTTCCAGTCCTGGAGTTATTCTGTAATGATTTTCTTCTTTTCCCTTGCAGCTGTCCCAGAAAATACTTGACAAATTAGAGGACTACCAGCAAAAAGTGGATAAGGCAACACGGGATTTATTGTATCGCCGGAACTTGTGATCTGGATTATTCCTAGCCTTTGTAACCGCTTGGTGCCTCTTCGGGCTTAAGACTACCAGGAACCCTGTACTCAAGGCCAGTTTCTATAACTGTAAATGGCGTGTACAGCACTCGAGTTTGCATCCTGCACAAAATGGGAGGGCAGAAAAGTCAGGACCCTGTGCTTGCTGGTGGTGCTAACACAATTCTGGTTTTCAAACTTGGTCTCAAACAGCTGCTTTTGTATATGATTCACAAGCTTTTTTAGAGTTTATATTTTTTTAAACTACCGAAGACATTCTTTATCTGCAAATTAAAACCTACCCTTAACTTCCCAAAATAGCTGATGGTTGTTAGTTTGTTGTAGCTGACCACCAAAAGCAGTCACTGCAAATATTTTAATTCTTCCCTATCACTTTTTGTATTTTAACGGAATTATTTTGATCCAGAACTGACATGTATTTTCTGAATTGCAAATGGAGGCTAATGACTTTGCATACTCTTTTCATTATTTATTGTGGAGTTTTTGTATGATCTTCAATAAAATATTAAATAATTTGCCTAGATTGAGTCTAAAATTATGACCAACTGTTTGAAAGAGATATTATTCTTGGAATTGGGTGTGGTAGCACATGCCTGTAATCCCAGCATCGGGGGAGGCGCAGAGGCAGGAGGATTGCAAGTTGCAGTCCAGCGTTGGCAATGTAGCAAGACCCTATGTCAAAGTAAGAAATAAAAAGGGCTGGGAACATAGCTCAGTAGGAGAGCACCCCTGAGTTCAGGAAGGGAGGAAGGACTGGAAATAAAGCTTAATAGTAAAGTGTCCCTGGTTCCATCCCCAGTATTGCAAAAAAGGAAAACATTATATTTTGAATCTGGTTCCAAGGCTAAAGTTGGGTAGACTTTTACCTTAAAAATGGAAATCAACCATCTTTAAAAAAAACAAAACAAGGGCTGGTTATGGTGCTTGCCTGGCATGTGGGAACTCAAGGGTTTGAATCCCAGAACCACGTGCACAAAGAAGTGTCTGAGCAATGAAAGCCACATGAAAAATTAAATAAAATTGATTTTCTCTTTCTCTCACTGCCCTTCTCTTTAAAAAAATTTTTTCAGAGTAAATTCTATTGATTTCTGTGATTTATAATAAAGCCAAATTTGATTATACAGTATAATCTAATTATGCATTTGACCAAAATATTAACTTTACCAGTCAGATTCAGAAGCATTAATGCCTGCAGATTTTTGAGAAAGTGAAAAATAATAAAATCTTTTTGGATATTATTCTATATATTATAATTTTTTTTACCTTTCAAAGAAATGATTTGTGTACTACATGCTTAAATGCTCTTCATACCTTTCTTTAGTTTTTCATAAGCTTTTAATTTATTTTCTTTTCTTCTTCCTTTCTCCTTTCCTTTTTTAACTGGGAATTGAAATCAGGGTACTTTACCATTGACCAACATCCCCAGTCCTTTTTTATTATTATCTTTTATTGTGAGATAGGGTCTTGCTAAATTGCTGAGGCTGGCTGTGAACTGTGATCCTCCTGCCTCGGCCTCCTGAATTGCTGGGATTACAGGTATGTGTCACCATGCCCAGCTATATACTCTAATTATGTGAGTTTTTCTGTGGTACTATTGTTGGTAGATATTGGAGTATGTTGCCTTTTTTTTTTTTATCATTTTATCTCTGTCGTGATAAATATGAGGCGTGTGGTGTAATTAGGGGTTGGGAGAACCCTTGAACTCCCAGCTCTCTAAACTTGGGGCTTATAACCACAGTAAGACACTTCGACCTACATGTACGTATTTAACATGCAGTCTGAAAAACACCTGAGGGACCAGGTGGTACAGTGGGTTAAGGAGTGAGCCTTTAACCTTGATGGAAAACATCAAATCCTGTTGTAACATCTCTGGAGCGCTTCAAGCAGTGAAGGACTGGCACTGCTCTGGAAACCATTCCAGTGGATTGCTGATCAAAGCATGGCTTCCCTGGTGGCAGTTTACAAGACTGGGACCGGCTTTGCCTGTCCTCATTTTTTTGGTTCAAGGCCTAAAACCCACGCTGGAGCCAGTCCAGCTCTCCTGTTTTTCTGTCTTCCTTATTTTGATTCCTACTAGAGCAGAGTGTGCATGCAGCCTCCATTCCAGTTTTCTGACACTTGGGGTTTGTTTTTGTTTGCTAAACCCTGTGACCTGTGATATCTTTTTTCCTATTCTTTCTCTTTTTTTTTTTTTTTTTTTTTTTGGTACAAGGGATTGAACCCAGGTGTGCTGAGTCACATCTCTAGCCCTTTTTTTATTTTGAGACAGGATCTCTCTAAGTTGCTTATGGCCTCGCTAAACTCCTAATACTGGCCCAGAATTTGCGTTTCTCCTGCCTCGGCCTCCTGAGTTACTGGAATTAAAGGTGTGTGCTCCTGTGACAGTTTAATAGTCCATAATAACACGACCATTTCTTGGTTTGTTTTCCCCCCCAGCTCTGACAATTATCTGATTACAAAATGTTATTAAAACAGGTTCCTAGGGGTTGGGGATTTAGCTCAGTGGCAGAGTGTTTGCCTAGCACACACAAGGCCCCGAGTTCGATCCTCAGCCCTGAAAAAAAAGTTTCCTTGGAGCTAGAGTGAGGACCTGGGTTCAAATCCCAGCATCACATACACAACTAAGTGAGAAACAAAGGCAAGATGAAAAAATAAAGTTGATTCTTTATCCTTCCTTTCTCTCTCTTTAAAAAAAAAATGTTTCCTTAGCTGGGTGTGGTAAAGCACAACTAGCAGCATCTCAGGAGACTAAGGCAGGAGGAGCTCAAGTTTGAAACCAGCCTCAGCAATTTATTGAGATCCTATCTTAAGATTAAAAAAAAAAAAAAACAAGGAGGGCTGGGGCGGTGGCTGTGTTGTTTACCTGGCATGCACAGGGACACGTGTTCAAACCCCAGCACCACGTACGCGATGAAGTGTTGATGAAAGCCACATGAAGAACTAATAATAAAGTTGATTCTCTGACTGTCCCTCTCTCTTTAAAGAGAGGGGCACACATATACACACACACGCTGAAAATGTTTTTTTTAAAAGTGGGGCTGGAACAGTGGCTCAGCAGTGGCTTGCCTGGCATGTGCAAGTACACAAGTTCAAACCCCAGCACGTGGTGAAGTCTCGAAGCAAAGAAAGCCACATGAAAAACTAAATAAAAATTGATTCTCTCTTTCTCTCTCACTGTCCCTATTTTTAAAAAAATACAAAAATAAAAAAACAAAAGTAAAAAAGGGGCTGGAATGGTGGCTCGGTGGTTGGAGCACTTGCCTGGTATGCACCAAGGACACAACTAAGTGTCAGGGAAACAAAGGCCAGATGAAAACATAAATAAAATTGACTCTCTAAAAAATAAAGAGGATGGGGCTGGAGTGGTGGCTCGGCGGTTACTGCGCTTGCCCAGAGTGCACAAATTCACGAGTTCAAACCCCAGCACCACATGTACAATGGAGTCTCAGAGCAATGAAGGCCACGTGAAAAACTAAATAAAATTGATTCTCTCTCTGTCCCTCTCTCTTTTATTTTTTTTAATTTTTTTTAGAGAGAGAAAGAAGCAATCTTTAATTTTTTATTTTTTTTTTTTAAAGAAAGAGGGGACAGTGAGAAAGAGAGGAGCAATCTTTATTTAATTTTTCATGTGGCCTTCATTGCTCGACACTCTGCTGTGTATGTGGGTGCTGAGGTTCGAAGTTAGGTACTTGCACATGCAAGGCAAGTGCTGTAACCTCTGAGCCACACCCCAGCCCCCGCCCTCTCTCTTTTAAAAAAATAAAAAAGGGGAAACCTTTATTCCAACTAAAATGCTCATTTCATCCTCCTGTAATCCCAGTGAGGCTGAGACTGGAGGATCATGAGCTTAATTTAAGTCCAGCCTCCACAACTTGACAAAGACCTAAGCAACTTAGTGAGATCCAGTCTCAAAATAAAATAAAAAGGGATGGAGAATGTGGCTCAAAGGTTAAGCATCCCTGGGTTCAATCTGTGGTACCAAAAGAAAACAAAATGCTTGTTTCAGGGGCTAGAGCAGTGTGACTCAATGGTAGATTGCTTGCCTGGCCTGCACAAGTACCCAAGTTCGAACCCCACAGCACCACAAACAACTAAGTGTCAGAGAAACAAAAACCAGATGAAAAACTAATTAAATTTGAATCTCTCCCTATTAAAAAAATTTGGGGGGGGGCTAGAGCAGTAGGCTCAACGGTTACGGTGCTTGCATGGCATGTGAAAGTACACAGGTTCAAACCCCAGCACCACCAAGTACCCCAGGACCCAACCAAGTGTCTGAACAACAAAAGCCACGTGAAAAACTAAATAAAATTGATTCTTTCTCTCACTGTCCCTCTCTCTTTAAAAAAAATTACTCAAAACTTTTTTTAATTTTAAAAATAAATAAAATGCTCATCTAGGGTTTGGCCATTATATCATTCTCTCAATTACCCCCTATAGTCAGGTAAACAACTTGTGTCAGGTTGGTGACTGGAACATTAGGGATGGGTGTCTCCAATTTGTTTTGGTCTGTCCTGTTGGCCTAATACAGAAGTTCAGTCCAAATCAATGGTCTGTTAATCTTTTTTAACAGGACAGAATATTAAAATCAGCTCCTGAAGAAGAAAAACTGACTACAGGTTGATTCGGCTATTAGCCACATCCCTCGTTAAGTCCCAGCCTGCAGCAGATACCACATTCCAGTCGGTAATGCAAAAGTAAATGGGATACTTTTGATGCATTTTTTTATTGTACAACTAAATTTCTTAATAAAAATTTGAAACATAAATGGGACTTAAATACTCAGCAAACAGAAGGAAAAGTATTAGTGAATGCATTCTAGAGAGCAGCATTAACCTAATTTACCTCACTGAAACATTTTTCCCATTAGGGCATAGTTTATATTAGAGAAAGTTGTAACATATCCCTCTTTTTTTCTTTTGTGATACTCAGGATTAAATCCAAAGGTGTTCAACCAGTGAGGGGTATCCCCAGCCCTTTTAATTTTTTTAAATATAAGTCACTCTAATCTTTTTCTAGGTGTACACAGAGTTCCAGCTAAAGGTCAATTTACTGTTGAAATGACCTATGGACTAAAAATAGGTATTTCAGTGAGGCTTTCAAGTAGGCTTCCTGGTTTAAATGAATTTCTATAAAACACACAAGATCAAGTAATGTGGTATAATAATCTGGTCTGTGTCTCTGGTTCCTGGCACAGAACTTCAAAATCCTTTGGAGTTTCCGGAGTAATGAGAATTTGTTTTGCTAATAAAGTGATTCTTGGTGAGCCCCCAACTAGCTTGAAATTGGGATTGGTGCCCTGAAGACCAACCACAAGATTTGAATTTTGTACTAGCCCAACCCCTGGGAGGACAGGAGAGCTGAGAATTGAGCCCAATCTTTTGTAAACAATGAATTTAATAGTGCATATGCAATAAAACCCTGTTACAAACACTGAACACCAAAGTGCAGCGCAGCTTTCAACTTGGTGAACATTGCTGTGCTGGGAGGGTGCCACTGAAGCTACACTGGCACAGCTTGCCCTGTTTGGGTGCTCCCAAATTTAAAGCCAGTCAGAAGTGTGAGTGGCCCATGGACGGAGTCTTTAAACCTGTGGAGTCCTGTGCTAACTCCAGGAAGTTAGCATCAGAATTGAATTGTATCAAAGTACAACCAACCTTAAGGTGAAACAATAAATGATAAAACCTAGATAATACAACCACAAAGCTTCATCCTACCCTACTTAAGTTGGCACTTCTGTGACTACTACACTGGGTGATCTCTTCCTGAAGTTCTGAAAGCCGAAAGCCAGAGAGCTTTTGACACCAAATATGAGTGTGACTAAGTATATTTGGAAATGCATGTTTATTCAGATGACATTCCTAGCTTTCACTTGTCAAATGTCAGCCCTGATAACTTGATTTTACTGAAACATCATCATAACAACCAGTAATTCCAGAGCCTCATTTTGTTGTGCGCGTGTGTATGTGTGTGTGTGTGCGCACGAGCTCTTGTATGGGCACTGTATCACCAAGCTACATCACCAGTTTTTTTTTCCCTTGGTACTGAAAATTTAAGCAAGGAGCACTTTACCACTGAGCCACATCCCCAGCCCCTTTTATTTTTTATCTTGAAACAGGGTCTCACTAAGTTGCTAAGGTTGGCTTTGAACTTAGGATCCTCCTCCCTCAGCCTCCCTAGGTGCTAGGAATACAGGCATGCACCACTGTGCCTAGCCACGTCCCCAGCAAGTTCGAATTCTCATGCGTGCCAGGCAATTGCTCCAACTGCTGAGCTCCATCCCCTCAAATTTTATTGCTTTCATGTTCTTCAGATGGATCTATGCATTAGCCAGGGTTGAGAGCCCATTATAAACACACCAGTCATGTCCAGAAATGTGTTTTCACCAAGGAAAACACTTTCGATAAACCATACATTTCAGTTTGGTTCAATCTCAATTTCATGCCAGCTAGTTTTACAATAGTATCTGAATATTTGTGTAATCAAAACTCTCATTTAGGTGCTGGAGCGGTGGCTTGGCAGTTACGGCGCTTGTCCAGCATGGGTTCAAACCCCAGCACCCACCTACACAACTAAGTGTCAGAGCAACAAAAGCCATGTGAAAAACTCAATAAAAATTGATTCTCTCTGTCTCTTTCCCTCTCTAAAAAAAAAAAAAAAGCTCATTTATAGTGATAATAGCTCCTACTGCTTATTTCAGGCACAATGCAATGTGTGAAACTATTATCTAATTTATTTATTTATTTATTTATTTATTTATTTTTTTTTTTTAGTTTTTCATGTGACCTTCATTGCTCGGACACCTTGTTGTATATGTAGGCCTGGAGTTCGAACTCAACGTCCTTCCCCATGCCAGGGAAGCACCATAACTGCTGAGCTACCACTCCAGCCCATTATTATCTAATTTAAACCCCCATAATAACTCTATGGATACTGTTGTGGGTTTTTTGTTTGTTTGTTTGTTTGGTACCAGGGATTGAACCCAGGTGCACTGAGCCACATTCCCAGACCTTTTTATTTTTTGAGACAAGGTCTCACTAATTTTATTAAGACCTTTTTAAATTTCTGAGAATGGCCTCAAATTTGCAATCCTCTTGCCTCAGCCTCCCATGTCTGAGATTATGTGCATATATAACCACACCTGGCTTGGATACTTTACAGTGGCACAAAGTTCAACGATGTTAAAAAAATTTGTCCAATACAGCATCTGGAATGTGCTACAGCCAAATTTGAATCCAGCTATTTGGCCTCCAAATCCCTAGACACAGTTACACTATTTTACTGCCTTTTTCCCCAAGAAATGAATAAATAAATTGCTGAAAGCTTCAAAATGGCAAATTCTCTCCTGTTGCTAGCTGGTTTTAGAAACCTTGGGAGTTGCCAGGTACAATGGTGCATGCCTGTAACCCACTGACTTGGGATCACAAATTCAAAGCCAGTCTCAGAAGCTTAGTGACACCCTGTGTCAAAAACTAAAAGGGGTTGGGATATACCTCAGTGGTAAAATGACCCTTCGTTCAATGCCTGTGGGGGGGGGAAATGTCTTGGGAGTCTATAATCTCAGGAAAGCAGTCTTGCAATTTATTTGAAGTTTGTATATATTTGTTCAATAACATTTGCTAGCATTTCTTTTTTTTTTTTTTCAGGGCTGAGGACCAAACTCAGGGCCTTTCGCGTACTAGGCAAGCGCTTTGCCGCTGAGCTAAATCCCCAACCCCTTGTTAGCATTTCTTATGTTCCAGAAAGTATATTTCATATACAGGGGAAAAGTCACTGCTAATGTGGATTTTGCATTCAACAACCAATCTGAGGGTGTACTCAAAATCTGGGATAACAGTATCTACCCTATAAGGTTTTGTGAAAGCCGCATGTGTCCCAGTGACTCAGGAGACTGACGCAGGAGGATCAAAAATTTGAGGCCAGCCTCAGAACTTTAGTGAGACTCTCTCAAAAAATAAAAACAGGGGGCTGGAGGGTGGCTCGGCGATTACAGTGCTTGCCTGGCAAGCTCGAGTACACACAATCAAACCCCAGCACCCACGTACACAACTAAGTGTTAGAGCAACAGAAGCCAATAAAAAATTGATTCTCTCTGTCTCACCCTCTCACTGTCCTTCTCTCTTTTAAAAAAATAAAAATAAAAATAAGGGGTTGGGGTTTAGCTCAGTGGCAGAGCGCTTGCCTAGCATGCACAAGGCCCCAAGTTCTGTCCTCAGCCCTAAAAAAAAATAAAAATAAAAAAATAAAAACAACTGAGAAATAGTTGTAAAGTGATTAGTGACTGCTACACAGTTATATAGTGAGTACTTGCTTGAGTAGGAGCTGAGCCACTGGGGATATAAAAAGCAAATACCAGTAGTATTTCTTAAACTCAATTTAGAGGGGGAAACTGCTGTCAACAGTAGAGTATCAAGTGCTAGGAAGGGGAGACTTTCTTGACACTGAGCCCCAGAGATACAAGAATCAGAGAGGTTTACTCTGTCCCAGGCTTTTTTTTTAATCGTTTGTTCTTTATTTTTTTATTAGATAAATATGGAGTTACAATTGAGGGGAAACATTATCAAACATTCAAGAACAAATGTTTATATACTTAGTTATCCAGGGCTAATGCCATGTCATGGATGCCCAGCTTGGGTTCCCCCTGTTGCTGTTTCCCCCCAGAAGAACTCCTGAGTTAAATGGGTATCTCATGGAGGGCAGAGATCGCCTTCTGAGATGATTCCCCCATATTCCCATCCTCTGGTCTCCTAGGTGTTCTTCCTACACCCTCCCCCAACCCTGTCCCCCACCTTACGCCTCCAGGTATCCTAGGGAGTCATCCCCCTGTTGCATTAAGAATCATACAATTTGAAGTTATTGTTACCTTAGCCATCTAACATACTGCTTCCCAATGTATTCTAGCTTCCACAGATGCGAGAAACCATTCAGCCCTTGAGTCTCTGAGATTGGGAGACTTCACTTTGCATAATTCTTTCCATCTCCATCCATTTGATATCAAAAGCCATAATATCATCTTCTCTAATGGCCGAGTAGTATTCCATTGTATATATGTACCAAAGTTTTTGTATCCACTCGTCAAGTGAGGGGCATCTGGGTTGGTTCCATAGTCTAGCTACAGTAAATTGAGCTGCTATAAACATTGATGAAACCACACCACTATAATACGCTGATTCTAACTCTTTTGGGAAAATACCCAGGAGTGAGATAGCTGGGTCAAAAGGTGGTTCCTTCTTTAATTTTTTGAGGATTCTCCATATTGCTTTCCATAGTGGCTGAACTAGTTTGCAGTCCCACCAGCAGTGTGACAGTGTTCCTCTTTTCCCACAGCCCCTCCAGCATCTGTTGTTGTTAGAATTTTTCATTCTTCATTTCAGGAGTGAGGTGGTATCTCATTGAAGTTTTGATTTGCATTTCCCTTGTATCTAATGATGTAGAGCATTTTCTCATATATTTATGGGCTTTCTGGACTTCCTCTGGTGAGAAGTTTCTTTTTAGATCCGCAGCCCTTTATTGACTGGATTATTTGTGATTTTGGTGTTTAGTTTCTTTAGTTCCTTGTATATTCTGGATATTAGCCCTCTGTCCGAGGTGTAGCAGGCAAAGGTTTTCTCCCAGTCTGTAGCTTCTCTTTTAATGTTCTTTTTTTTTTTTTTTTAAAGAGAGAGGGACAGTGAGAGACAGAGAAAGAGAGAAACAACTTTATTTAGTTTTTCATGTGGCCTTAGTTGCTCCAACACTCAGTTGTGTACGTGGTGCTGGGGTTTGAACCCGGGTCCTTGTGCTTGCCAGGCAAGCGCCGAAACCGCTGAGCCACCGCTCCAGCCCTCTTTTAATGTTCTTGACTACATCTTTAGTTATGCAAAAACTTTTTAGTTTTATTGCATCCCATTCATTTATTCTTGATTTTAACTGCTTGAGCCATGGGAGTTTTGTTGAGGAAGGCGCCGCTGACTCCTATGTCCTGTAGTGTTGACCCTACTTCTTTTTCTAGTAAGTTTAAAGTTGTTGGCTTAATATCCAGATCTTTGACCCATTTTGATTTAATTTTTGTGCAGGGTGAAAGATAAGGATCCAGCTTCAGTTGTCTCCATATGGCTGTCCAATTTGTCCAACACCAGTTGTTGAATAGGCTATCTTTCTTCCACACTATGCTTTTGCCCCTTTTATCAAATATCAAATAGTTAAAGATATGGGGGTTTGTCTCAGGATCTTCTATTCTGTTCCACTGATCTTCGGTTCTGTTTTGATACCAATACCATGCTGTTTTTGCTCCTATAGCTCTGTAGTATAATTTCAGGTCAGGGATTGAGATAACCCTTACTTTTTACTTCCTGTAGAGTAATGTTTTGGCTAGTCTGGGTCTCCTGTTATTCCATATGAACTGGTGAATTATTTTTTTCTATATCTGTGAAGAATGCCATAGGTATCTTGATGGGGATTGCATTGAATCTGAATAGGGATTTGGGTAGAATGGCCATTTTTATTATATTGATTCCACCTAACCATGAGCATTGTCCTGGGCTTTTTTGTTGTTTGTTTTTTGTTTTTTCTTCTTCTTTTTTTTTTTTTTAATGTACCAGGAACTGAACCCAGGGGCACTAAGCCACTGAGCCACATCTCCAGCCCTTTTTATATTTTATTTTGAGACAGTCTCACTAAGTTACTTAGGGCCTCACTATTTTTTTTTTTAAGAGAGACAGAGGGAAACAACTTTTTATTTAGGGTTTCATGTGGCTGTTGCTCTGACACTTCGTTGTGTATGTGGTTCTAGGGTTCAAACCCGCGTCCTCACACATGCCAGGCAGACAATGTAACCACTGAGCCACTGAGCGCTGCTCCAGCCCAGGGCCTCACTAAATGGATGAGGCTGGCTTTGAACTTGCAATCTTCCTGCCTCAGCCTCCTGAGTCACTGAGATTAAAGGTGTGCGCTACCGTGACCAGCTGTTCTGGGTCTTGAGGAATGAAGGCAATTTTGTTATGTGATGCACTAGTTAATTCCAACTATTTAAAGGTAGAGAGTTGAGAGCACGGTGTTGAATTTGAGAGAGGTGGGTGGGAGGTTCAGTCAGTAACAGTCTCCAGAGAGGACAGAGATCTGAGAATTGATTGAAGGGCCACAATTCTGCTTTATGATTCAAGTCGGCCTTTTATTCACTTGACCTGAAAGCTTTTTGCTTACATAGATCAAGTAAGAACTTAGTGGGCGTCCTATTTCACTTAGAAACCCCATGAATCAACTAACTAGCTGATGCCACAGAACTACATGAGCCGTGTTACTCTTGATTGCTGCTTTGCCTCTGCTGTTCATTATGGTATCAAATCTACCTTGCCTTTGACAGTTGAGTGCCCCCATTTAGCCTCTACCACCCCAAGTTTCAGTTATTCACATTGTTTTTAATTTTTCCAAGTAAGGGACTGTAGTTCTCCTGTAAGGATGAACCTTACAGAGAAGAGCAAGTATGGGGCTCTTTGGGGATTCTGGGGCTCTCCTGGTAAAGTACTGATGAAAGTTATGTCCCTTTCAGTATGGGCAAGAAAGTGTAGTTTGTTTTTTATGGTACCATGGGGGCTGGAGTGGTAGCTCAGCCGTTGGAGCGCTTGCCTGGCATGCACAGGGACCCAGGTTTGAACCCCAGCACCACATACACAACTACGTGTCAGAGAAACAAAGGCCAGATGAAAAAATAAAATTGATTCTTTCTCTCTCCCTCTGTCTATAAAAAATAAAAATAAAAAATAAATGGTACCAGGGATTGAATCCAGGGGTGCTTAACCACCAAGCGACATTCCCAGCCCATTTTTATTTTTTGAGTCCGGGGCTCACTTACTTGCTTGAGACCTCTCTAAACTGCTGAGGCTGGTCTCGAGTGTGCATTCCTCCCAAGTTGCTGGGATCACTGATTATGAATCCAGCGGTGCTTTACCACTAAGCTACACTCTATCCCTTTCTATTTTATTCTGACATAGGGTCTTGCTAAGTTTCCTAGGCTCGCCTGAAATTTGCCATCTTCCTGCCTCAGCCTCCCAAGTCTCTAGGATTATAGGCCTGTACCACCACATCCAGCCCCTCCCCTTTTGAACAATTTTAGTTTTGGGGGCACAGGGTATTTTGTTAATTGCCAGGGCTATCATTGAACTTGAAATCCTCCTGCCTCAGCCTCTGGAGCATCTGTGATAACAGATGTGGGCCACCAAGTCCCACTTCCTCAAATTTTTTTTTTTTTTTGGTACCAGGGATTGAACCCAGAACCATTTAATCACTGAGCCACATTTTTTATTTTGAGACAGGGTCTTTTTAATTTGTAAGGGCCTCGATAAGGTGCTGAGTCTGGCTTTAAACTTGTGATCCTGCTGCCCCAGCCTCCCAGACCACTGGGATTTATAGGTGTGAGCCACTGCTCCAGGCCCCTAGCTTCACTTCTTAAATCTTTAAATTCCTTCCACGGTGGCTGGATACATGACTGTAATTCCAGCTACTTGGAAGGCTGAAACAAGAGCATCTAAAGTACAATGACAGCCTGGACAATTTGATGATACCCTGTCTCAAAATTCTAAAAAATTAAAAACCGGGCTGGAGCCATGGCTCAGCAGTTACAGCGCTTGCCTGGCATGCGCAAGTTCAAACCCCAACACCACGTACACAATGAAGTCTTGGAGGAACGGAAGTCACATGAAAAACTAAATAAAAATTGCTTCTCTCTCACTGTCCCCCCCCCCTTTTTTTTTTCTAAGAAAGAGGGACAGTGAGAGGGAAAGAGAGAGAATCAATTTTATTTAGGATTGCGTTTGGCTTTTGTTGCTCAGATACTTTGTTGTGTACGTGGTGCTGGGGTTTGAACCCACGTCCCTGCACTTGTGAGGCAAGTGCTGAAACCACCGAGCCACCACTCCAGCCCTGTCCCCTCTTTCTTAAAAAATAAAAATAAAAAACAGGCTGGGGCCAGTCACTGTGTTGTGCACCCCTATAATCTCAGAGGCTCAGGAGACTGAGTCAGGAGGATCCCAAATTCAAGAGCTGACTCAGCACTTTAGCCAGGCTCTAAGCAACTTAGAATTAAACAATCAAAAAGGCTGGGGATATGGATCAATGGTCAAGTGTCCCTGTGTTTAATGCTGGGTAACAAAAAAAAAAAAAAAAAAAAGATGAGGAAGGGCTGGGGATGTAGCTCAGAGGTAGAACACCCCAGCCTTCAATCCCCAGTAAACAC
The DNA here is from genome assembly GCA_004027875.1 of Aplodontia rufa. NCBI lineage: Eukaryota > Metazoa > Chordata > Mammalia > Rodentia > Aplodontiidae > Aplodontia > Aplodontia rufa. The sequence goes on from PVKS010001736.1 coordinate 79,038, forward strand.
CACAAAGGAAAAAATCCTTTCAACTATGGTAAACTACGGGAGAATAGGCTTTTCCAAATCATTCACAGCAGGCCATCTTTTGATTCATGTTTCAGCCAACCAACAAATTTAGCACTTTCTCTAGCTCCTTTTGCTGCAACTTTAAATGCAGAATCTCTGCTTACTGGGCTCAGAGCAATGACTCTGACCTGACCCAACTTTAAGTTGCTTCCACATCCATTCCTACACATTCCCCAAACTTCTGCTAATGTACATTAGAAAACTTACTTATGCATTTCCTTTGGACTATAGTGTACTTCCTTGTAGTTACATGTTTATAACTATTTTATAGGCATGCTGGGGTAGTTCTAGATCTAAACTACTGAGAGGTGCTAAGGCTGTGTCCTGAGGAGCATCAGCGTTGTCTTCTTGGCAACTGGTTCATGGGAGGCGTTACTGATTCAGGATGCCAAGACCACTGGTGTGGGGGAGATTACTTCTGCAGAGAAACAAGACTCATCAGAACTGGGCATGGTGGCATATGCGTAATCCCAGTGACTTGGGAGGCTGAGGCAGGAGGATTGCAAGTTTGAGACCATCCTGGGCAACTTAGGGAGACCCCTGTCAGAAAAAAAAATGAAAAAAGGGGCTGGAGTGGTGGCTCAGCGGTTTCAGCGCTTGCCTGGCAAGCTTGAGGACCTGGGTTCAAACCCCAGCACCACGCACACAACTAAGTGTTGGAGCAACTAAGGCCATGTGAAAAACTCCATAAAGTTGTTTTTCTCTTTCTCTCTCTCACTGTCCCTCTCTCTTAAAAAAAAAAAATGAAAAAAAAAGTTTTGGGAATAGATATTAAGGATATGGGATTATGACCAGGCATCATGGCTCAGCCTGTAATCCCAACAACTCCAGGGATTGAGGCAGGAGGATTACAAGATCAATGACACCGTCAGCCATTTAGTGAGGCCCTAAGCAATTTAGGGAGACTGTCTTAAAAATAAAAGCAAGGGGGTGGGGAGGGTAGGAGAGTTTGAACAGTGGCTCAATGGTTATGGACTTAGCATGTGCAGGAGAATTGCAAGTTTGAGGCCAGCCTCAACAACTTAGTGAGGCCCCCAGCAATTTAGAGAGACCCTGTCTCAAAAAATAAAAAAAAGGGGCTGGAGCGGTGTTATGATGCTTGCCTGGCATGCTCCAGGACATGGGTTTGAACCTCAGCACAACATACCCAATGAAATGTCAGAACATCAAAAGCTGAATGAAAAACTAAATAAAAATTGATTCCCTCCCCCCCTCACTGTCCCTCTCTTTAAAAGGGGTAGAGTAGGGGGGATAGTTGGTGATGTGTTAGTTGTTAAACTCCCCTGGGTTCAATCCCTGGTACTAATAATAATACAAGGATATAGGATTATTCTGGAGCAATTTGAAGCTGAATCAGGTGAACTTTTTGGGGGGCGGTAACAGGGACTGAACCCAGTTGTGTTTAACCACTGAGGCACATCCTCAGCCCTTTTTATATTTCTGGGGACTGAGTCTCACTAAATCGCTGAGGCTGGCTTTGAACTTGTGATCATCCTTCCTCAGCCCCCCAAACGGCTGGGATTACAGATGAATGCCACTGCACCCAGCTTCACGTGTTGAATCAGATCAATTTAGGTCCAAGGCCCAGACCCAACAGAAGAAAAAGCCAACTTCGTCATGGTGTTCCAAGTGCTTCAAGCGCCTGGGTCTGTAGGTAAGCGGGGCTGAGTATTAACGGAAGAGCAGAAAAGAAGATAAGGTTATTATTGGAACCACATCGGTAAGGCTCCTAACGCATCTGAACAGTTGAGGCGTTTTGCTTGCAGGGAGGGCAAAGTCTTTTTACCTTGCTAATAAAAACAATACGAGACGCTATTTTTGTGGCCTAATGATTTGCAAAAACTTAAAGAGTCCTCCTGTCATTTAATATTCACAACTATATCCGAAGTAAACCACAGTAACCAGAGGAAAACTTGGGGGAAAGCCCAGAAAGCAACACAGTTTTCTGAAGGACATAACGAACAGTTATCCGAACACAGTCACAAAATGGAGGACAATAGCGAAAAGAACAGACTCCGCCAAACGCTCGTGGATGGAACCCTCCCTCAATGCGGGAAGTCACTATAAACGCAGGCCCTTCCGCACTATTGGCTTGACGCCGACTCTTTATCCTTTTCTATTGGCTACCAGTTTCTGACCTGGGTCAAAACAACCAATCGCCTCGTGCCGTGGGGTAGAGCCCGCCCCCCCGCAGGAGAGGAGGAACCAGAAGAGCGACGGGGGCCCAGGGCGCTTGCGCAGGCGCGCGCTCCGCCGGTTAAAAGTGGATCCTGGCCGGAGGCGGTGCCGCGAACCATGAATATTGATTACGCACCGCAGCGCCGAGCGCCCGCCCCTTTCGGCTTTCGACGCTCTCAGCTCGCGCTCGGGCTCGCGATGGGGAAGAAGTCCCGGGCGGTACCCGGCCGCAGGCCCATCCTGCAGCTGTCTCCGCCGGGTCCCCGGAGCAGTACTCCGGGCCGGGATCCGGAACCGGATCCTGACACCGAACCGGATTCGACCGCGGCGGCTGCCAGCCAGCCAGCCCCGCCGGCGGCGGGAACAACGACGACGGCGCCCGCGGTGACTGCCTCCGCGGCCGCGGAGGACTCGCTTTCGGAAGGTAAGGGTGCGCGTAGTTGGGATGTCGAAACTCGAGCGCGGGGCTTGCGGCCTAGGCTTCTTGGGCGCCCTCTGGACCCTGTCAGGGAGAGACGCCCGGGCGGGTGAGGTCCACCCGGCGGGGCTTGCCTGCTTGGGGACCGCGGGGCACGCGGAGGAGGCCCCAAGGCGGCGGAAGAGGCCGGCAGAGCTGTGCGTGCTCTACCCGGGCCCATCCCGGGGCGCCATTGCGTGGCGCGGTTGCAGGACTTTCCCCGGGAACGTTTGAAATCCCAAGACGGCTCAGGAACACGGATTTCTTAACTGCGTCGGGTCTGTTTTGGCGACGTCGAGGGGTATAGAGGCAGTGACGGTGGAACCTGCCTTTTTAACACGTCACCTGTGCACTTTCCATTCTTGTTGAAATTGAGATAGAAGCTCGTTGGACATGCACTGATCCTTTTTATTATCCCAGATAAAACGTAAGTATCCCCCAGACTAACAGGTGCCCAGAAAATTCCTGGAGAAGTGGAATCCGGACTCCAAAGTACTTGCGTGCTTCTCCCTGGAACGGTGCTTCGCTTCAGAGTAACTGGGACGTTGCGCCTGGGGCAGGCGCTGAAGAAGCATCGCGTTAACTCGGAAAACATACTGTAGCGGTGCAGGTTATAAAAGCCTCATGAAAGGCTGAAGGAGAATCATTTATTGTGTTTGTGTGTGAATTTCGAAATATTGTGCATGTTATTCACATGTGCAGTGTTAAAATTCTTAAAAGGGAAGTCATTAAGCATATGGAAGGTTCTAGGTCAGCCTGTTTTTCATCTCCCACTTATTTGGGTCATTGATAACGCCCAGATTTTGAGTTGATGAAATCTAGATCAGAAAGGTCAAGCCTATGATTGGTCATCCCTGGTGTTCTTTTCTGGCCCCTGGGCTAACTGCAGTTTTTTTTTTCTTTTGTTCTTTTTTTAAAATGCAGATGAACAGGAAGTGGTGGTGGAGGTTCCCAGAGTTGTTCAGAATCCTCCAAAACCAGTCATGACCACCAGACCCACAGCCGTTAAAGCAACAGGTATAGATATTTTTGTTTTACATCTTTTCTAGAATATCGTTTAAGGTCCACTTGAGCTTGTGTATGGAATGCTTTCCCCCGTAAAGTGTAATTTAAAATCTCTCCACTATTCAGGTTCAGTCCTTAGCACCTTGGTGGTGGTGGCGGGTCTTGTTTGTGAGGGCTTTTTGGTAAATACACTTTTTTGTGGCACTGGGGCTTGACCCCAGGGCCTAGTGCATGCTGGGCAAGCAGGATACCACTGAGTCACATCCCCAGCCTGGTAAATATATCTTAAGCAATGCAAAGTTTAATGCTTTTTCTCTGTTCCCAAAATAATTTGTACTAGATTTTCTAATGCTTTTCGTGTGTGTGTGTGTGTGTTTGTGTGTGTGTGTGAGAGAGAGAGAGAGAATAATTTTTCATCTGATTTTTGTTATTCTGACACTGTATGTGGTGTTGAGGTTCAAACCCAGGTTCTACCTTGTTCCAGGCAAGTGCTTTTCGTGCTCAGCCACCTCTCCAGGCCCTCTAATGCTTTGTTGTTGCTAGTTTTCTGGCTCTTTAACTAATTTAGTGGATTG